>JBCJKH010019710.1:0-12601 GCA_039877255.1 Loriculus beryllinus
ACTGGAGGGAAGGGATGCCATCCAGAGGGACCTTAGCACAATTGACAGGTGGTTCAATGCCAACCTCATAGAGTTCAACTAAGCCAAGTGCAAGGTCCTACACTTGGGTTGGGGCAATCCCAGGCGCAGCTACAGGTTGAGCAATGAAGTAATTCAGAGCAGCCTGGCAGCGAAGGTGTTGGCTGATGAGAAGCTGATGAGAAACTGAACATGAGCTGGCATTGCTCACCTTTAGTGAGGGTGAGGGTGCTCACCACTGTGAGGGTGGTAAAGCTCTGGAACAGGTTGCACAGAGAAAAAGGTTGAACAGGATATCAAAATACATGCATAAGTCAGCTCTGCAGTTTCAGGTTGCACTGCAATGGGACCACAGTACAATTAGTCTTAATACTTCTTAATTTCCATGCTATTGCAATAAGATGAATTATTTTGACTTTTGCTAGTATTAAAAAGGCAGTAAAGATGAATGATAACCAGACAGCTCCCTCAAACTCCAAATATGTCACTGTGTGTGTAACTCTTCTTACACGCATGACCACATGAGGGTTACAGGATAAAGGATGTGCCAGAGCCAGAGTCTCTTCCCTGAAAGTACCGATCACCCCAGTTTCCTGCTGTAGCGTTGGAGCAACCAGTGCAGAGCTGAATGCATTAGCACAGGTCGTGTTGCATCTCACGTTTTCAGTTCTCCCTGGTTGGTGAAGAGTTGTCAGTCTTGCTAATCTGCACTCCTTCCTCAGGGAAGAGAGATGTTTCTGGAGGGCCATACTAAGTGGAAGACCCTCATCCTTCTTTGTTCAATTATGATTTGTGAATTGGCTAATTTGGGGGCTCTCTGAAATGCAGTCAGAACAACACAGTTGCATGTAAAACAAGGCCTAATGCACTGAGTTACATTAATGTTAAATCAAAGATGATTGGATTAATTGCTGTTTCATTTTATCTTCCGTGCACGTGTGGTGCTGGCAGAATTTCAGAGCTTTTAGAAAAATTAATTGAGAATGGAGAAATTATATAGGCAAGAAGACTTCTGTATTGTGTCTTTCTGCTGGCTATTAGGGAGTATACAGTCTAAAATTGGGAGGTTATAATGTATTTCTTAACATTTTTATGTTTTACATTGCTCATAAAATGAAAGAAAATGATTTATCATGCTG
The DNA here is from genome assembly GCA_039877255.1 of Loriculus beryllinus. NCBI lineage: Eukaryota > Metazoa > Chordata > Aves > Psittaciformes > Psittacidae > Loriculus > Loriculus beryllinus. The sequence continues at coordinate 1,158 of JBCJKH010019710.1, forward strand.
TATGTGAGGTACTGGATATTATAACTGCTCATTATACCTCAGGGAGAAAGCACACTTTCCGTAAAACTTTCATCACAACAAAGCACGTGAGAAAAATGGTTAATGTCTAATGTGGAAAAGGAGATATTCAAAATGTAAAAGTTCACACTTTAAAATAATATTCACATATTTTTCCCTTTGTCACATTTATATTCAAATATGGTTAAATCCTTTGGTAGAATGACATAATAGAATAATGTGGAAACTCACACTATCGGTTATTTTATTTGTCCACTCAGTTTTGAGAGCAAATAGAAAATTTATTAACGCAATGTAAAATATTCCCTGTAAGGTGAAAGTAATTCTGTTAATGAATATGATTACAGCATTTTCTGTATTCCAGTAACTGGAATACAGAAAATGTAGTTTTTGCAAGAACCATGGAATTAATAGACTTTAAAATACTTAGGAAATCAATTAAAATACATCTTCAAGACTATAAAAATGGCTGTGCATGTGTTTAACTTGAAAATGAGCGATAAAAGAATAAAATCCTTAGCCAGAGAATTTCAAAGTGCCCTTTCCTGACCAGTAGCAGAGCTTGCCAAAAGATTTGGGGAACAGATATTTTTCCATGACTTTTAATTGGGAAGGTACACTGCCAGCAAGAATTTGAGGTAGTTGTAAGTTTGCACTTGTCCCTTGTCCCCCCTTAGGGCATTCTCACACTGACTATGTATTTTCTGTATTGATAGGATTATTTATATCCCTGTGTGCAAATAAATGCCCATTAAATTTGCTTTGCTGCTTCTGCAGCTGGACTTGGTGAGGGCTGGTTTCTCCCAGGGCAAGGAGGCTGGGTGGTGAGGGTGGTGGCATGGCAGAGTGATGTCCCCACTGCCCTTGGCCCTGTCCCACCTCCCCCAGGCAAGGAGAACAGGCCAGTGATGGGACACAATTTGTGGAGAGTGTGAGCTGTGTTCCTGTTTAGCTGTTGGTGATTCCACTGCCCTGCTGCTGAGCTGCTGGGGCAATGTCTATGCCTGGGGATCACCAGGCTTCCTGATCACACCAATAGGCAGGCAAGCCTTGGCACCAGAGGCTGGTCAGGGGAAGTTAGGAGGTAGAAGAAACACCAGGTTGCACTGATGCTTTGTCTAGCCTATTTCCACATCAGTTTTGCAGTGTGGGGACAGGCTCTTTGGTGAGGGAGCTCCAAGGTTGCAGTGAGCGTGTGTGCTCCCCGAGCCATGCAGCCTGAGCCACATCTTCAGGCACAGACCACTGATCAGCTGGGCTGCCACTGCTGCGCTGTTCAGCCAAATGGAATTGTGCTTTGAGAGGGCCACTTGGTTTCCCTCTGCTTTCCTGAAGCTGGCTGTCTCACAGGTGTGGGAAACATTTTCCCAGACAATCAAATGGAGTGGTTTTATTTTTTATTTTATTAATTTTTTTTAACTAACTGTAATAGCAGGTGTGTTTTACCCTGTGGCTTTCTAATACCACTTTGTCTTCTTGGGCTATATATTACTGCAGAGATCTGCCCCTGTGAAATAGGAAACTAGTCTGTGTTACTCTTTCCCATGTAGTCAGTACAAAAAGTAATGGATGTGATTGTGATTTCATTTACAGTTTTTAAGCTTTTTAGGCTTTCTTGGCTCCTGCAGAATTGATCTTGGTGCTTTGGAAAAGTGAAGATGCAAGGCTATATCCTCTGCTTGTTGTGCTGGACATTTCTGCTCCACCACGAACAGCAATATGAAACCATGTGCCAACCTGTTTAGTTGCTTATCCAAAGATAGTGTCTCTTGGGAAAAGACGATGAAACAAATAATATGCATTCCACTTTTCAATCACCTATGGACCTTGGAACAGAATCACCTTCCCTTGAGACATGCTGCAGATGCAGGGGTTTTATTTATGTGAATGTATCACTGCTGATCTAAACCTGAGAAATCTGGCATGGATTTGGTATATTTCTCTGCTATAGCAATATCAGATGCAATCTTCATTAGAATTTTGGACCTGCATTAGTGGTGAAAATACAGTAACACAGGTAATGTAGTTGAAGGCCAATGATCACAGAGGAATAAAGAACTGAAACAATCTAGGACGAATCTCAGTATAAGTGATGCAGTGTATCTATATCTACATAGATAATCTAATGAATAAGAACCATTCTGCTGTTTCCTAAACCAGCCCATGCCAAATCAATAGAAAGCACAATATGCCAACCATGTTTTGGGACAGTTACATCACATGTGAGCAGGTAGTGGTGTTTAAGTGGAAAGAGAGTTTACGAAGTTGATTTACAAGTTTCTCGTCTTTAAAGTACAATATGCTTACGTTTACCTTCAGAAGAGATGAGAATGCAAAGATCTTGTCCAGACAACAATAAATTAGTGCATGTCTGGTTGTGAAGGACTTTCTTTTATTTTTCAGTATTTCCTGAGAGCAATAAGTAAAATGAGAAACAATGAGAGAAAGGCTGCAAGTCCAAGGACAGCATTACACAAATCACAGTTGTCTCAATCACCAAAAGAGCACAAGGAGCTTCAGATAACTTTTAGCACATTTATCATTCAAGAAATTGGATTTGAGCCTGAAAGAGATGCCTTCTTTTACAATGCATTTATTACTACCTGGTTATTGGCATAAGGCAATACAATATCTGCTTTATGCCAACAGCTAGAATTAGAGTTGTTTGGAGTACAACAGGATTTGAAAGATGTAATGCCATCAAGTACTTTCCTTAAGTGAGGTGAAGGTCTAGTACTTCAGGTGCCAAAAATGCATAGTTCAAACATCATTTACTCTTCCAAGGAAATCTGTTTCAAATCAGCATCCTGGTCCTTTTCTGTAAGAGACCCCAATTAAAGGATATTGCTATATTTTTCTGTTTGGAAAAAAATAGTCCAAGTAATTTTATCCTTCTAATGTTTTTTACATACAGTGAATTCCTTACATATGCAAACATGATGAAAAGGAGTTAGAGGGAGACAGAGTGTGCACCTACTAATGAGTTTCACAATATATTGTGTACTTCCCATGCAAGTGAATGAGAGAGTTGAGATATGGAAAAGGGTCAAGAGCTGCTGAAGTCCTGGAACTCCTCTCAAGGGAAGATTTTCCATGAGATTTCTTTTCATTTATACCTTATCTTCCACAGAATATGCAGAGGGGCAGAGCTGTGGTAAAAACGTGAATAAAAGTCCCTGATGCAATAATGAAGGAAGCCCTGGTGAGCAGAGTATGAACCTCAGTGGACCAGGGTAAAGCCCTGGCTACCTCCTTCCAGCACATACTGCAGTGGATTTCCTCTTTCCAGTTGAAATTTACTTAATATGGGATGTGAACTAAGAAGTGTTGCTGCCCATATACAACGTTATTTAGTCTTAGAATCACCTAATCACAGAACAGTCAGGGTTGGAAAGGACCTTAAGATCATCTAGTTCTACCCCCCCTGCCATGGGCAGGAACACTTCGTACTAGATCTTATAACCGTGGAGTGATTTGTATAGAAAAGAAACTTAGGTTATCTAGTCCAGCTTCTCTCAGAGCAGGACTAATCAGTTCAGGTTTCTCAGGGCGGCATCCTCTCAAGTCTTCAACACCTTCAAGGATGGAGATTCACAGCCTCCCTGGGCAGCCTGGTCCCGTGTTTGGCTACCATTATGATAAAAATAAATAATATTCTTCTAATATTGAATCAGAATTTCCCATGTTCCAGACTGGTCCCTTGCCCATCACCCGATCACTACACATCTCTTAAAAGAGTCTGTCTCCCATCTTCTCTGTACTCTCCAATGCAGACAACAGTAAGGTCTCCACTGAATCCTATCCTCTTGTCAATACTTCTATCGGAACACTTATCAGGATGTGCGTGACAACATTTTTCTAGGAATGAAAGTGGCATTTCTATCTACTGTCTGTGCTCATTATCTATCCTGCACTGCTGTTAAAGAGCTTAAAATCTCGTTTATAGACATAGACTACCTTTTTAAGCTGTTTTAAAAATGTTCTCTGCTACTGCCTGTGCAATCCAGGTTGATTTCTAAATGCTTCTTATTGATGTAAGCCGTGACTATAGCATGCATATGACTGGTTTTTCAGACTGGTGGCAGAAACAGAAAATATGAGGAAGGACAATTTTGGGTGGAGCACAACATTTTACATAACTGAAAAAACCTCTGCTTATTCATTCATCAGAGGATGTACTAAAAAAACCCCAAAAGGATAAGAGAAGAAAAGAAGCAGTGATTGGCCTCATGTAGCCTTGGGATACTGTTGTTAAATTTTTTCATTAAGAAGGTGGCATCCTAGAATACTTCAACGCTTTTCAACTTTTAAAATCAAAACTTCAACTGTACTTGTCACAAGTGTGTAGCATGTTTTGACTGACCCTACCATGCATTTTTCAGCCAACCAATCATTTGTCTGGAAGATTTCAGCCAACTCCATTCCCAACCTTTGGGGAAGCACCAGCTCGTACGCCAACATCAGCACGTGAATGCACAGCTCTTGGTTCATGGAGAAACCATACTGAAACCATCTTCACAGGCTTTTTTTTGCCCTTGTCATGTCTGCTTTTGAATTTCATGCCAAAAATGCACCTCAGAGTGTCTAGGAAAGTAGAAATACTGAAAGAATTAATAACTTTTAGAACAGAGGTGCAACAGTAGTGAACATTTGTAAATGATTCTGGCAGCATTCTTGGCATCTGGCTGGCAATTTCATGTAATCAGGTTTCTCCTTTAGTTCCTGTTATGTTAATTTATTGGTTTGCAGATCTGAAAAATTGCAGCTTACACTCTGTTCAGCTTCTAGGTTTCAGCTCATCGTTTCAAAAACTGCACTGTGCAATATCGGAATCTGGCTTTTTAATGAAGGCTTTAACAATTGCAGTTAAATTATTTGGGGTAGGGGAAAAACATATCCAAGGATAACACCTGTTTTGATGCAATTAAAACCCTACAGCAGTGTATGGATAAAATACTTCCAGAAAACCTTGCTCTGTAAAGTTTAAGATGATTACAGGACCAAAGGGGTTGCAATTAGTTAGTCCTTGGAAAATAGACTGGTAATGATGGAAACAGACTGGTGTGAACTTCCTATTGTCCAGGTGCAATGGAAGGTGTATCATGGTGACATTTTAAGACACAGAAGAATAATTGGAAAGACAGGTGCTGCTTGTGCTGAAACTTGCCTATCTTGGTGTACACAAACTGAGATAAAACTGCTGATGCAGTGCAGTGTCTTTAAAACAGGACCAATTATGTTATTTTATTTTAAAAAATGATAAAACGTGTCATTGGTTCCTCTGGCCTTTCCTGTACTACTGTCCCTTAGCAACTGTCTTTGTGAAAGTCATAAACTCAGAATAAATCAAACACAGCACAACTTTCCCCAAAGCAAACTGAGACTCCCATTTATTTCTTTGCCAAGTGCTCTCGTGCAGCAGACAAGTGGAGTTCTTAAATCTTTACAACCCAGCCTGATGTTTTCTTACAGAAAACATGTGAGGGAAATGTAGGTCCTTGCTTACAGTGAGATCTTTTTCTCTTGTCTTCTGGGCTGACTTGGCATTCACACAGATCTAGCTTAAAGCATAAACCCCAGGCTTGGGTTATTGTGTGTCCTGTTTCTTTCCTCTCCTAACACTTCATATACGTCATGTCCTCTGTTTGCTTCCAGGCTTCAGTCCAGGTGGACAGAGAGGAGCTTGAAGCACTGTGCTGGGAGGAAATCTGAATATGGGGGAAAAAGAGGAATATGGGGTGGGAATCCAGTTTGGGGTAAATGAGGGTACTGACAGCGTCCCAAGCTAGGAGAGGGTGCAGAGACTGGGATACCTGAACTCTGGACTAGGAGCTCCATTCTGGGAGGTATCAGGACACTCCTCATGAAGAGCTGCTTCCTGTTTCATTTCCAGCCTCTGTGCTGTCTCGCATGCATCCTCACTGGGCCTCTGTCCCTTCCCTTGACTCCATCCAGGTACAGGCACTGCCGGATGTGTTCCCAGAGCCCACAGCTTTGCTACAGTGCCTTGGACCTGACTGCTTCTGCCCTTCACAAGGCATTTCTTTGCAGCGTGCATACCCCTCTTCCCAGAAACTTTGAGAAATCTATGCAAAAATAGCTGTGCAGTTTCTGCACTGCCTCAAGTTCACACTTGTAGCCGGGCACAACTCTTGCTATTTGCCACGTATTTCCATAGAGAACTGTTAGAAGTTGCTTATTGATCTTAAAATTAGCTCATGATCTTTATGAAACCACTAATGTTTATAGCCACTAATAACTTGATGTTCTCCAGCCCTTAATACTGTAATGAATTACTGCAAGTAAGTGAGTGAAAGTTTTTGGTTGATATATCATCAGAATATTCTAAGAAACAATAAAAAAACAGCTAACAGAAAAGAAAAAGCCCTCCAGAAAAGCCTCACCAACCTGCTGCTTGGATTAATTTGCTCCAACCACATATGGAAAGTGTCTAATCTTTGTATTAAACCCAACCACTGCCTATTGTATTAATTGACAGTGCAGATGAAAGCAGGAGAAGCATGAGTTGAAGAGATACCTGGTCCTCAGTTTAATTTCGTGATTCACTTGCTCTGACCCCAGCTATTCATTCAGTTTTGTTATACTTCAGTTGCCTTAGTGGTAGGTGAAGGCAAGATTAAGACATTGTCTCTCCAATTATAAAAATCCTGGGTAGAAAAACATGTAATGATTCTGCTCCAAGGTGGGGTGGAAGGGTCACTTGCTAGATTAAGATAGAGTGAGCTAAATTCATCTGTGATAATACTGGATTGGTTTTGCTGGAGTTAGGGCAGGGATTGCTTTGCCCCAGTATGTGTTATTTCCTCCCACTTTTAATGAACTAGAATGATCTGTCAGGGCTTAATCCAATTACTGATGACACTGGAGAAAACAGCAGCAGAAGAGGGCTGGATGGAAGCAATGTATTAACACAGAAAAAGCTCATCTTTTTCCAAAGAAGAAGGCTGAGAACAAATCCTGGAAATTGTCAAATAATTTTTTCTGATCCTTAACATAGTTTAGGGATAATTGGTTCATTTGTGATTATTTAACTGATAAAACCACAGTAAACAAAGAAATTGGTTGCAGTTCTGAACAGGAATTGAAACCATTATTTTTTTTCTAGCCGGTTTGCATATGGCTTAAAAATAATTACACAAAAAATGAAGTTTGTGTTTAAAGGGGTATCAGTTAAGAGATTCATCTGCAGGACTCCCATGAACTAAAGAGAGCAGCTTTACCCAGACTGACCCACAAATTTGCCTCCCAGGCATTCAGAAATGATTGTTTTAAAAAAGAGAAATACTGCTAACATGTTTACCTTGTTCATTCTGTTAAAATGTACCATCCCTATTATTTTTTAATTTCCAGTAATTTTTATCCTATTTGCAAATCTAACATGCACTTAATGTTGAGCAATCGGCACCGAAACCATTCACTGCCCTGCCACATTCAAGATTTTCCTAAAATCATAGAACAGTTTGGGTTGGAAGGCACCATCAAAGATCATGAACTCCAACCCCCCTGCAATGACCAATGACATCTTCAACTAGATCAGGTTGCCCAAAACCACATTTTGCTTAGCCCCACTTGTAAGTTGTTTGGTGGAACTGATGGTTTGTGTTTCCACTCCTTGCTTAGGTGATCCCCATCTCAGTGTTCAAGGTATCCACAAGAATGAAAAGTTTGAGTAGTTGCAGAAATATCTGTGTAAAATGCATATGTATGAGCTTCTCATTTTGCTGACCCTCAATAAATGCTTCTGATTGAAGCATGGTTTAGACATGGATTTATTCCCTAATATGGTTGTTTCCAACAGTCTTAATGGCTTAAGATATGCAGATTTTTTGTTCTTGCGATCCACTTGAACACCTTTTGAAGTAGCTTAGTCGCATGTGGGTAGATATGAAGAAATTAAATCCCAGGCCAGGTCTGGGGAAGGTGTTTCACCACCGTGTCTTGGGCAAAGGTCTGGCTGTCATGTCTAGAATTCACTGCTGAGACTTTTGGCAGTTTCAATTTATTTCATAAGCAATAATGAGCTCTGGGATAGGGTCTTTCTGTGTCTGGGCTGCCTTTTTTAGACAGGTGGTAAAAAATGCATTTTGAAGTTATGACTGATATCTGTTCAGTTGCTATATTTAAAATCTAATAGACTTTTAGAAATACTGTCTCAGCCAGCAGGATTTAACTTCATTAGTTTTGAAACAGGAGAGAAATGTTAGCCACTGTGCAGTCTTTGATTATGCTCTGGGGAATTTCCTAGGGTTAAATTAACCACAGGGGAACTCTACTCCTGTTCTTTGAATGCCAGTGAAACATACTGAGAAATACAGGAGGAAAAATAATTATAAATTTAAAATGTAAACCCGATAAAGTTCATCTTATGTATAATCCCTCGTGCACAGTAAGTTCTGTGTACTTGCACCATTTAATGTTAATTATACCATTTATTTTATATTTTGTTTTTGCTTTATAAAAAAGTCACGCCACCAGCAATAGGATTTGACCATAAAGAGACTTCCTGAAAACTACCATTTCACCAGACTCAGTTTAAATTCAGGAGGGAGCTAATTTAGCCACTAAATGTCCTGCCTTATCCACAGCGTCGCTGGAGAATTACTCTCTAGCGTTGCTTTCATCCCCCAGCTGCTGACAATTTAGCAGTGTTGCTTGTCTTTAATTAATCTCTTTGAATCTACATGTAGAAGGTCAGTGTCAATGATGATGGCAGAATGAGCAGAAATTTTCATCCAAAAGATGCATTTTGGAAGATATGGTGTCATTGGAATCAAAAGCATTTTTTGTCACTTTTTTATGTTATACTTGGAAAATATGAAACGAATGATTGTTTATAATTTCATATATCAACAAAGATTTCAATGATTTAGTTTCTAAAAAAATTCAAATTAACCAGTTTTTATTTTCTTGTCATCTGATGATTTTCCTTTTACCACCTCATCCCACTTATTTCAAATAGAAAATTAAGGATGGAAAGCAGGAGTTAACCATCTAAAAGTGAAGAAATTGCCTCCTTCCTCACAGAATAGCTAGAAAAATGTAAAAAAGCCTGAGAATTTATGTTTTCCTCCATTAAAGACACTTAAATGTTCCCCTCTTTTTGTACTGAAAAGTTGAGGAAATTATGAAAACTCATTCTTTTAAAATTATTATTTTTGTATTGCCAAAACTAACTGAATCATCAAGTCAACATTAATATTTTAAACAATGCAAAAGAAGCACAATTTGATTTTTAAAAAATTGTGAAAATGAATTAAAACTGGTAAAAGTTCCCTTTTTATTTCCATTTTCTTAATGTGCAAATAAACTAAGAATTCTGTCCAACAGGTACAGAGCCTGAGGAAGAACTGAATTCTTTAATGAGACTGATAAAGAGACAGGGAAAAATGTGTTTCTTGTCAAATTGCACATACTACTTGATACAAAAATGTCTACCTAATCCTTAGACCGCACTTCTTTTTTTCTCTGTTGCAGAGATACTTGCTACAGTCTTTACTACCTTTTTTTCTTCCTGATCTTGCACTAAAATTTTAGGCAATCAGCTCTCATATCCTCTCACATGACGCGCATGAAAACCAGAACTTTAAAAACCATATATATGTGTGTATCTTATGCAAGAAATGTGGTATCTGCTTAGACACTAAATGATAGCTGGATGCAGACTAGTAAAAGCAGGTTGTTCTTCACATGGCAAAACCCTAGTGTCCTGGGTTCAGCTGCAACAGTTATTTTCCTTCCTCTTAGCAGCTGATGTAGTGCTGTGCTTTTGGCTTTAGTCTGAGAATGATGCTGGTAACACACCGATGTTTGAGTTGTTCAGTAGTGCTTAACCCCTACCTAGGACTTTTCAGTCTCATGCTCTGCCAGTGAGGAGGGGTACAAGAAACTGGGAGGAAACAGAGACAGGAGACTTGACCCAAACTAGCCAAAGGGGTATTCCATACCACAGCATGTCATGCCCAGTATATGAACTGGAGGGGCTCTCCTGGAAGACCCAGATCACTGCTTGGGTTGCGTTGGTATCGGTCAGTGGGTGGTGAGAGGTTGTATTGTGCATCACTTGTGTTTATTGTTTTTTCTTGTTCCCCCTTCAGTTTTATATTCTCTCCCCTTGTTATTTGCCTTATCATTATTATTGGTGGTAGTGGCTCTGAGTTACCGGCTGGGCTTAAACCAGGACATCTAGTAAAAGGAAGAGCTCAACATGAATGACCAATGCATTCTCTGTCAGTAGTGAAGGGGTATGTCTGTAACGATGCAGCTGAACGCCAGTCAGGTACAAGAGAACATGGGTCTAAAGATTTGTAATCTGTGCTATTTAAGCATGTTAGGCTAGTGGTATCCCTCTTTCATTTATTTATCCCTCTGAGTTTTGTTAGCTTCTCTAATTCCCTGTGATCTGTACTGGTTTTTGCAGAATTCACGTTGCGCTTGGCTTTCACCTACTGCTTACTCATTTGTGACTGCCAAGAAGATGGTATTTTACCATTTTCCAGAGTACAGGATATGTAGAAGTTGGCTGCCATTTTCTCTCGTTGGGGTAATAGGAGATGCTCCTGGCAGTCTCCATCCACACCTACACTCCTATTTCAGTACAATATCCTTTCATCAGTGTGCAGGCTTCAGACTAGACTTGGCAAACCTCTTTGCTGAAAAAAGGCTAAACCACTATACCAAATGAGGAAAAGAGCACGACAATACATTTTTCAAGACTGATTTGGATGGTCTTGGACAGCTTAAGACTTCATTGTCATTCTTTCAACCTCACACAGCCCTGTAAGTTATGATGTACAATACTGTTCCTATTCTAGACATGGAAAAACAATTAGTTGATTTAATTCAGTCTTAAAGAAGAATGATTCAACAGGAGCTTCAAACCAGAACTTCATTATTCCTGCCTTTACAATGAGTCTGTAACTGCAGCTCAAATTGCACAGCTTTCCCTATAGTGCCCTTGATCAAAGAATAAAAAATGATCAAGAAAAAGTAGACCTTGACCTGAAAACCAGAGATTTTTAGAGAAAATATTGCAAAAGATGAGATTTTGTTATGTATCAGGTTTCCAAAATAAGAATAGCCCTAATTTACTCTAGGTTCTGTTAAAAGCCCAATTAAAGAAAGGGGGAAAAGTCTTTCAGCAGGGCACATTTTGAAAGAAAGATATAATAGGTAAAAGAAAGCAGAAGAATAGGATAAACCACAGGAGAGAATGAGGACACATATGTGAATTGGTATGTATTGTAAGATAAAACGATCCATGAACTTGGGTTATGTGTTCTATTTGGAAATAAAGACACCAGAATACAGAGGTCAGTGTGGATGGCTAAGGAATACAAAGGGTCAGTGTGGATATAAAATAGTGTGTATAGGAAAGAAAATGGTTGATACTAAGCAATACCAAAGAG
>JBCJKH010019711.1:0-10794 GCA_039877255.1 Loriculus beryllinus
ACCAGTTCTCCTTTTCTATTTCTGAGTATAAAGTAGTAACAAGAATTTTTCTGTCCATCCTCTGAAATCAGCCCTGATCATACAACTCCTTAGATCAAATGATTTTCACTTTGTTAAATTGATTGCTATGTAATTACTAATATGATGCAAGCTGGTATGAATCATGGCTATTAAGGGTTCCATATCAAGCAACTTAAAAGAGCATGATATTTGTCATAGTGATTCTAATAACAACTGGAAAATTTAAAACAGGCACTCCGAACACTTAGGTAAGGAAAAAAATTACTTGTTTGGGCTTTGTGAGGTAGTGTGCAATTGTTTCTGCTACTGGTCAGATAAATCAGGTTTATGTAACACCATCAGAACAACCCAGATCTTCCCAGGTTACTATCAGTCTTTTCCACAGACAGCTCCACAGTACTTTGGAGCCCAGAATGGTGTTTCAATTTTACAGCCCTTGGGGATCAGCCTCTTGTGAAAGGCTTCATGCAATACTTCTGAGGATCCGAATAAATCGCACCTGCCTTTTCTATATCATTCCATACTTGCTTACAATCTGTGCCTGTGCAAAAATACAATCTACCTTCAAGTTTTCCAGAAACTCTGTAATTCAGTTTTCATATACTATTTGAAATTGTGTTTCTGCTACTGGAGGAAGTTGCTGATGTGTGTAATTCCCAAGGCCAACACTTACTGCTGCTTTTTTTTTTAATGAATGCAAACTGAAAGAAAACAGAACACTTTCTCTTCGCACTTCTCTATATTCCTCATTTATTATCAAATCTTTTAAAGTTTGGTGTTGCTTTTCGTTGTGTAGATAGTCACTGCTTTCTCACAAGTCTTACTGGACATTTTTTGCACTGATTCTTATAATTCTTACTTGCCAGTTTTTGCACTAAGATTACAATGAATGTCCAAATTTTCCAAGCTACCAAAATTTTTCTGATCCCGTTAAAGGTGTGGGTGATGAATACCTATGGAAATTAGGTCCTGAGTGTTTTAATAGAGTCATTATCCCTGTATGTTGTCACAACAACTAGACCCTTTCAGTGATTCAGATCTAAATGGAAAATCACATTCCAAATTACAATAAATGTGGGTACATGCAATTACCATCACAGAAGGCACTTCAGTTTCCATGCTCATTTAGTCATGTTTTTCTCAGCTGAGCCTGCCAACAAGGGTACTAATTAATGTTTTTTCTTATGTGGACACCTGCCCATTAGGAGCTACCAATTCTTTGTATACAAAGAAAGCTGTAACATGGTAATTACCTTTTGTTTTCTGCTACTCAGGTGTACAAATGAGAAGTTTGTCACATTATCAGGCAGGCATGAGAGCTGCACCTCTGGATGTTTAATTCTCTGCTTAGGAGGAGTTCCTTTAGTTGGTGGTTTGTTTGTTGCTTTTTTTCCTTATTCATGGTCTGCGTTTGACCCTATCCACAGGGTCACATTCTATCCAGAATCACTTATTTTGTGATTTTAGAGCAGTTTTAGATTCAAGAGGATGAAATTACCCTATTACTAAACCAGTCTAAAAAATTACTTTGGCCTACCCAAACACATAAATAATGGTAGCCAAAACCTACTGGATTTATCACATCACAGCTCCACTTCCAGAAAATATGTACAGAATATTTAACCCTAGCACTTTATATTTGTCTTATGCTTCCTTATTTGAAAAAAGAAACACCACAGTACAACTCTTTAGTGAGTAAAATCTGTCTTACCACTTTAAGACACCTGGGCTGCATACTTCAGCATAATTATTACTATGATTTCTTCATTCTGCTTAGCACAATACTGTATATTCTTTTTTACAGAAGTTATACACAGTATTTTCACTAGCAAAAGTCATGACAGCAATCTGTGCTAGACTAGAGAAATCAGAAAGAGCCACAAGCTCCCCACCCTGTCTTCCCTCTGGACTTCCTTGGTAGATGTACAGCCAAATACGGAACTTTCTATGTTTTGATTGTATATTTTGTTGAAATGCACTGTGATTTATAGAATCATAGAATAGTTAGGATTGGAAAGGACCTTAAGATCATCCAGTTCCAACCCCCCTGCCATGGGCAAGGACACCTCACACTAAACCATGCCACCCAAGGCTTCATCCAATCTGGCCTTGAACACTGCCAGGGATGGAGCATTAACAGCTTTCCTGGGCAACCCATTCCGGTGCCTCACTAGCCTAACAGAAAATAGTTTCATCCTTATATCCAATCTAAGCTTCTCCTGTTTAAGTTTTAACCCATTACCCCTTGTCCTGTCACTACAGTCCCTAATGAACAGTCCATCCTCAGCATGCCTATAGCCCCCATACAGATACTAGAAAGCTGCTATAAGGTCTCCACGCAGCCTTCTCTTCTCCAGGCTGAACAGCCCCAACATTCTCAGCCTGTCTTCATACGGGAAGTGCTCCAGCCCCCTGATCATCCTCCCGTATGAAGACAGTATTCTCTGATTCTGAAAGTCTCTTCAGAATAATGCGGTACAATACAAATAATGTGTGGCATTAGAAGTATTTATATACTTTATATTAGAAGTATTTATATACTTTATATTAGAAATATCTATATATTTTCTCTTGCTACCCTTTTCCTTCTTTTTGATGCTGATTTTAGTGAGCTAAAATCTTGAACTCCTTTTTCAGGGCCTGTTGTACCAAACATAGACACACTGAGTGATACCTTGTTCCTCAAGAGATCACCAAGATTGCTTTCTGTGGGAAGAAACATCAGAATTTGGCTTTCTGCATTGAGTCCTAAGGAAATCACCTGCATTCAGCAGAACAGCTCATGTTGCCTGAATAGAGAGGAGTGGGACAAGAGGAAGATAATGCCAGAGAGGGGAAAGAGAATCTCATATAGGGGTAGAAATGCTTGAGACAGCTCAAAGACGTGGAAAACCAGGAGAAACCCATGTCAGTTATGCAAAAGGGGGAGGGTTGCACAGTAGAACATAGATCCGGTTTGGAGACTGGAAGCAGAATGGCTGTCAGTATGGCAGGATATCCTAAAGTAGCTCATCAGCCTGCTGAGAAGCAGAGTTTATTAGCTTGGATATAGTGCTGTGCTAACATGGCTGTACTGTGTGTCTTGAGCAACTACTTGTGTAAGATGGGCTATGTGAGGAGTACCAGTCTATTTCAGATCTACCTCAGGAGACTGGACAGCCTTTGATAGATTAGTGAATAATGTTTGAGGAAAATGTAAAAAAACCAAGCTTTTGGAGTACAGCTGTAGACCCTGAAGGTCGAAGGTCCAAGGTCCAAGATGCTTCTACGTGTTTGATGGAAGAGCATGAAAACAGCCTAATAGGGAGAAGAGCTGAATAATATCACTCCAGTAAGAAGATAATCTTCAATTACACAGACATGTGTGTCCAAGCAATTTTTATTTAATTTTTTTTTTCCTCAGCCAAAACAGCAGCAGTTGGATGGATGAATCACTTGTCTTTTCTGGCAGTGCTTAAAGAAAATTTATACTGGTGACTTCTTCTTTGCACTTTAATGTATACTACCCCAAAGACTGGTATTCATTGTGACTGAAACAAATGCCTAAGTTCTTCTGTTTGGTGACATTGATGTTAATACCTTTTTCTATTCCAAATTCTGGAATAGAAGTTGGAATAGAAAAAGGGATAGGAATAGAAAAAGGGATAGAAATAGAAAAAGGGATAGAAATAGAAAAAGGGATTGGAAAAGGATATAGAAAGGAATAAAAAAATAGAAAAGGAATAGGAAAAGGATAGAAATAGAAAAAGGATAGAAATAGAAAAAGGATTCTGGAATAGTTTGTTTGGTTTTGTTTGTTTTTTTGTTTGTTTGGGTTTTTTGGTTTGGTTTTGGTTTTTATATGTATAATTATAGATTACCCAAAGGCTATCATTCCTTTTCATTCTGGTTTCCTACTGAAACAAGTCTGTTGACTATGATGTCTTTTTTTCCCTCTAATAAAGCATTTCAGCAGTTTTGAGGTCAGTTTCAACCACATTTGTCAGAGTAGTTAGAGTTTTCACATTAATTTTTTTGGAAATAATCACATGAATTTGTTGGAAATTTTTTGACAATTGGCAGCTGAGCAGGAGCCATTGTTTGGACTGAATTTACTGTTAGTCACTGCAGAATTCATGTGGGACAGAAGTTCTACATGAATTTGTTCTGTAAGTTCCACATGAATTTTTTCCACATGTTCCACAGGAATTTGTGCCTTTTTCTGCTCCAAGTATTACCTATAGATGGTACAGAACATAAACCTTCAGGTGCTGAAATGGTGACAGTTTTGTGATTCATTAAATTTAAGTAGTTTCTCTGAAGGTCTTGATAAGCTGTAACAGTCATTATGTTTACTTCAGGACATAATTTCAGTTCTAGAGTAACAGTTGTTTTGGTGTGTTTGGCTATGTTACAAATTTCTAGGTATGAGATAAATATTTTAATGCGGGGGCAATTTATACTTATTGCACACAACTTTCTGTTGCTGTGCAGTTCTTTGTATTTCTCAATTTGCTATAGCCATATGTCTTCTCAGAAGGGTGCAAAGTTACGTCCTCCTTATTCCGGATGTGATAGGTCTTGGAGAAGAACCCACTGCGTAACTCTCCTGACTGGAACGGATTGTTGTTTTATCTTCCTTAAATGCATATCTCTTAGATTTTACATCACACATGAAAATTAGTTTGATTTTTCATTTTATCTGTACCCAAGTGAAGTCATTCAGTAGGAGTACCAGTTTAATGTAAAATATGTACTAATTAATCCATTTTAGAAATTAATTTAACACTCTTTTCTCCCTTCTTCTGCAATAGCATAAGTTCCTTTGTTCCAGCACTTCCTGAGATGATCTACTGCTGACTGTACAAAGTACACTTAGTGCTGTAGTATTTTTGGCTAAGCTGAAAATTATTGGTGGTCTAGAATTCTTGACAAAGTCTATTCATCTGCTTGCCAGCCTTCATCATGGATTAAGGTGGTAATACTGAGAAACCTCTTTAGTCAGGAAAGCAATTGCACACCTGTTTAAGCAGATGGTTAAGTGCCACTGAAATTGTTTTTTGGTGGCATAATGGAGAGGGACATGAAGATTTGTATTGATAGAGTACTTCCATTATGGATAGTTGTTCCTGAAATGACAAGCTTCCATGAAGTTATTAAGAGCAGGCGCAGATGGATGAAAAAATGGATGAGGAGAACTGGGGAACAGATACCTTAGTGTTTTTCTCCCATGGTGTGCCTATCAGTACTTAAAGATCAGTTAATTTTATTCTGCATAAGAATTAGTAAAGGGTGATTAAATTTTTTACATCATAGTTTGGATTTTTTCTGCTCATTGGGACTGCTTAAGACAGATTGGGTGATGGCAATCTTATGTGTGCTGTTTGAATATATAATAGGAGTAGAATCCAGCAGCATGTGTATACATAGTGCAGAACAAAATGTTCTGTAAACCTTGACAGAAAAGTATATGTCCTTGCCAGAAATACATACCCTTGAAAGACATAGAAAGCTGTTAATATGTGTACAGTCTATCAGGAATGGAAATTGAAAGAGGGAGGTGAGACAGGAGATTTTGTGGCCTCTGTTGCCATTTATCACTTTTTCCAAATGGACTGTAACCCATGAAGATACCCAGTCTCCTTTGAGAAGTACCCCAGATTGAATTGCTGAGCTCCCTGCAAGGAATTAATTCATCTGTCTGCCAGTCATTGTGAATTATTTAACTCCTCTGGGGCTTCCCAGAAGGGTATTACTTTCATTTAGCCTTATGGGTTGCACTGATCAGAAAAGGCACCTTCTATTGCCTTCTATTTGTGGTTTTTTTCTGCTCATCTTTCACACACTGCCACTCTGGGAAGCACTGTGTCAAATAATAAAATCATTGATTTGTCTGAAGTCCATATGGAGACTAGACAGGTGCTGACACTGAGTAACGAATAGGAGTAGATGTCCAGCCAGCTCTGAAAGTGTTTTGTGGGACATTTTTACTTATTTTGGCATCTAAAGAGGTTAGAAAAACCTGTCATTTTCTTTTTGTTTTCATTTTTCTTTTTTTCTTCTCTGCTGCCTAGGAAAATAGTAAAGATGTGTAAACTAAGCTATTCCTAAATGATAATGTGTAAGTACCATACCAGGGTTGTATTGCTACTTTTGTTAGTACTAGAAATTCTAATTCTTCAAAATGAGAGCTGTAATCTATGCTGCAAGTAACACCAAGTGTATACTGGCAGTGTTGAAAAATGGTTTTGAAATGTATTTTGAGAGTTTTTTAGGATATTGTTGCATTCTATGTGCTACATATTTTATTCTAATGACTATGATTACATGAGGATCTCTTTACTGCTATTAAGAGTACTTTCACATTTTCATGGAAAATAGCTTCTGGAGTTGTAGTAAGAAGTGGTGTCATGTCTCTAACAATTTCATGTGTCCCAAGTGAAATGACAGATTTCATAGAATATGGAATCATATTATAGAATTGTGTTCTTGTTGGAGTGCATATGCCTGTGGTGGGATGTCCTGCTAAGACAGCTATGTCAACAAATTGTCAGGTCTCTAACCGGTGTAAAAATAGCCAATACAAATGATGACGCAGCCTTGACAATGTTGTTTGCTATTAGAATTTGGCATGTGTTAGCAAAATTGTATCCTGAACACCTGTGTTAATCATTCCTTACCAACTGCCCAACAAAATATTCTATTATTTTTCTTGCTTGTTAAAAAATCATTAGTTTAAAATATCGATTTTTTTCAAGTTGGCCAAATTAAAATTTAATAGTAGAAAATGTCTGCAATACTTCTACCAAGCAAAGATTTCAGAAGTAACATGGACCTTTGAAATATCCATTTTACTTTTGCCCAGAGGTAATCTCCTTACGCTCTGAGCCAAATATCCAAACCGTCTAGTACAGAAAATAATCCATACAGCTTTTCTACGAGTGCCCTAAGGTGTTCAATTCTGTCTAAAAATAAAGGGACTGATTTGGATTATGGAAAAGAAAATATCCAATTTGGATAAAATAAGAACCTTGCCTTTTTAAATCTTGGAATTTTTTTGTGAATCCTAGTCCAAAAATGTTTGCACTGAGACATGTCTTCTATCCCCCCAAAATTTTTTATCAGTCTTCTAATTAGAAAAGCGGAATACTTGCATGAAAGATACTATTTTTATTTTTTTTTATCATTTTGGGTGCAGTCAGAAGCATCGTGCTGGAACTCATCTAAAGAACTCTGTTTGATTTTGTTTTAAAAAAATAAATTGCACAAGCATCTGTAGAGAATCTGAAAAACTACCTATTTGCAATTTCCCTATCTTTGATGTAGGGAGATAACTTTTGTCCTGGGTTCAGCAGTAGTGGTCATTTTTTTTCCTTTTTAGTAGCTGGTGCAGTGCTGTGTTTTTGACTTTTAGCCTGGGAACAGCACTGATAACACTGATGTTTTTAGTTACTGCTCAAATGTTTAGTCTGATCAAGGACTTTCTGAGTCTCCTGCTCTGTCAGGGAAGAGGGGAAGCTGGGAGAAAGCAGAGACAGGACACCTCGCCCAAACTAGCCAAAGAGGTACTCCATACCACAGCACATCATGCCCAGGATATAAACAGGGTTACCCGGAAGGGCTGGTTCACTGCTCGGTCGGGTTGGGTCACTGCTCGGTCGGGTTGGGTATCAACAGGTGGTATTGTTTTCCCTTGTTATTTCCCTTATCATTATTGTTATGGGTGATAGCATCGGTGGGTTTGTGTTATACCTTAGTTACTGGGCTGTTCTTATCTCAACCCATGGGAGTTACATTCTTTCAAATTTTCCTCCCCTCCCTCCGAGAGCAGGAGGGAGGGAAGAAAGGTGGAGAGGAGTAGACTGTGTGGTTCTGATTTATGGCCTGGGCTTAAACCACAACAGTAAATTAACTGTGTTTTTAAAAAAATCCTGGTGCTTTATGAACACTTATTGGAAAGTTCATATGTCTTTGGAGGGAGGTATTTTTAAGTCACTGTGAAGAAATGCCCTGTGCCTTTCTGTGGAACCAGTATTTTAAAAATGCAGTTCTCAGAATATTTTCTTGCTAGCACCTCTTTTCCTTTTTTGCTATGGTTCTTTTTTTACTTTCTCAAGGAAGCGAAGCTCAGGGAAGAGGTTTGCATTGACCATGTTGTGTTTAAACAGAGCTACCTAAACACAGAGCAGGGATTTGCTTGTGGTATCTAAACCAATCACCTGCAGCACAGATTTAACATAAGGATTCTTTTCACATGCTTCTTCAAAAGGAAAGAATATATATACACATATGGATGTATGTGTATATATATGAATATGTCTATCAGTCTTTCTATGTGTCATTTTTGTAATGTGAATGTTTACTTAATAATATCAAGACCCAAACTTTATTGTCACTTCAGAGCAACGGTATGATTCATTCATTCATTACTAGGCAAGGCTGGATTTCAGTTGATGATGATAAGATACTGGTAATGCTGACATCATGTTTAAGGGTGCTTTATGCACCCATTTTTTAAGCCTATGAGGGTATGTCACTTTGCCAAGTGAGATACATATTTTTCTTTGGTCAACATAACGATGCATCAACTCAGAACACAAATTGCTTTTTGTATGAAAAGGGGAAAATCTCATATTTTTTGTTCTAAAGACTTTTGACAGTTTTCTCTTTATTAAGATTTTTACTCTTTCTGGCTTTTCATGATTTTGCATTTCTTTTCCCATGTTTCCCTGAAATTAGATAATCTTAAGGTCTTTTCTAACCTTAACCATTCTATGATTCTATATTTATGGTTTGTGTTTTGATTTTCCAAGAGAAAATTATTGGTTTTCAGAGTTAGTTATCAATAGAATGTTGATGAAAAAGAAAACACATGTAAATTAGTACCTAAGGAGCTACTTGAATAAATTTAAGGCAATCCTATGTGTTAACCTGAATGGAGACACCTACAAAATCAATTGCAATCTGAAATCAGTCATTTCTTCCACCTAGAACCCATCCTGTAAAAATCAGCTGCTATTGATCATGTCTATTTTCCTGTCAGGGTCAGCTTAGTCTTCTGCACATACTGCATATTTATAAGGCTGGGTTTGGGTTCAGCCATACCATTCATTAACAGATTGGTAGATTAAAGAACAGAAAGAAAAAAAAAAAAGGATACAGTTTGACCCCTGGTTCTGTTTTCCCTTTTTTACTGGTCATTGGGAAAGCTGATTTTTTACCCAGCTTGCACAATGCGTGCTCTTGTGTGTTTGCCCCTGTTTTTGTTTTCTGATTGGAACTGAGGATATGTTTTTATTTGATGTGAACTAGAGAACAGAGTATTACATCTGACTTTACTGGAATATGGAATACCAGCATTTCAGATATGTAAAATATTTGCCATTGCACCAATTTACTAATTTAACTTCCTCCTCCTATTAGGCTGAAAAGGGTGTCAAAAAGTTGGCAGTGTATTACTTTACATTAACTTGGGTAATAACAGGCCTGACTCAATAAATAGTTTTGATAAATTCTTGTTCTCTGCCTACTAATCTCCATTTTGTTGGAAAAGAACATGCATTTTACAACTTAGAATTACTATAGTGATGGAAAGAAGATACTTTTTTTTTCCAGCCTGAACAGATTCTTCTGTGGCTGCTTTTTTGCTGATTGAAGAATTAAGAACAGAACAAACGATATTCTGTGGTGTTTGCTCATATATGAGCTGAGTTTAATTTTTACTTTTTTTGGTTGTTTTTTTATTTTTATCTTCCCGGGTGTTAGCATATTACATTACATTTCCTCTCTAAGTCTAATTTACTGGCTTACAATACAAGTTACCACACAGATGTTGTATGGGTAGGCTTTTATGTCTTTGTGTTTTGAGGCAGGCAAAAGGTATGGCTGCTCTGAAGCAGAGCATGCAAGAAAGTCCCCAGATGGTTTGAACTTATGCTTTTAAGAAGATGTAAAGAAGAGGACTAACACAGCTTAGACCAGTGGAAATCAAAGGTTTGGTTCTCCGTTCTCCTATGTGGACTGCAAGAAGCCTTTCCAACTAATTGGATATTTTTTTCCTATGATATTGATGTGCCAATTTTTGTAGTCAGCTGTGTCATTGCCTTTACAGACTGACTTTAGAAACAGGCATATGAAGACTATGCTATGGGTCAGCCCACACTAGTAAAGTGGTGAAAATATTTTTTCACTAAGAACTAAAGTACTGTACTATAAATTGCTAAATACTTGAAAAGAAGAATTTGTAGAATTTAAGCACTAATATGCAACTACAGATATTCCATTCTCCAGCTTAGTACCAAGCTAGCCAGGAATCTGAGTGAAAAGAAAAAGTAAATGCCATTTGCTTATAGAGTCATTAACTTTCAGCTCTTACAAATCATCACTGGTGACCTGGTTCAGCCAAATCCTGTCTGATCTCAGAAACTAAGGAGTGTCGGGCTTCGTTAGTACTTGGATGGGAGAGCGCCTGGGAGTGGTTGCAGCAATGGAAGCAGAACAACTGGCAATGCAGAGGTAAACCCATCTGGGCTGCTGCACTGTTGCAAAGATATCACTACCAGGGTGCAGAACTTGGTGGTGATGATACGCCATGTAGATGTTCATGTACTCAGGAGCTGGGCAACTGATGTACACCAGAACAACCAACAAGTGGATAAAGCTGCTAAGATTAAAGTGGCTCAGATGGATTGGCAACATAAGTGTGAATTATTTTTGGCCTGATGGGCCCATGACACCTCAGGCCATTGGGGCAGAGATGCAAGATACAGATGGGCTCATGATCGAGGAGTGGAC
>JBCJKH010019711.1:17372-31110 GCA_039877255.1 Loriculus beryllinus
AGAAGACCTTATCTGTGAGTCATGTTATTCCCTTGGTTTACAGGCTCCACCCCCCAAAAGTTAGAATTTTAGCTAAAAGCTTAACAGACCTGGGAATAAAACACTGGCTGATATTAATCCATGGGCTATGGTTCATGAGAAACATGGAACTTGTGTTATCAGATGTCTTAGGGATTTTGGTTCTCTTTGGCAACGGTTAAGCATCATTCTGTATGTCCACATTCAACCCAGAAGAGAGACAGAGTCCAAATAAATTACTTAAGTTGAATCACCTGATTTTAATGAGAATGTTCTAAAGTGTATAACTGTAGGAACACTTAATGAAATGACAGCTTTCTCTTCATTAGACAGCAGTCGCTTGTGTGCCTTTGGGTGATACACTGTTAGTTTTAAAACTAGTTAATCACCTCTTCTGTTAAGTAAATATAAATTTTTACTATTCTCCCCATCAAAAGTAAAGTTCTTGGTTTGGTATTGAATAATCTATTGGCATGATCTCCAGCTTCTAGGGGCTTGAAATGGTGTAGTTACTCAGTATAAATTTGAACTAAATTTGGATTCAAATCACGTGAAATCATGCAGTAATCTAAAAATACATCCTGCAGAGTTTTGTCTATGTTTCCCAAAGACATATAAACAGCATTTACAGATATATATCTATTATTGTTTTTTCTATACTTATTAAAAGAATATTCAGGTTTGGTATCTGTGTTCAGTAATCATTCTCTGTTGTAAACATGTCCAGTAAAATCTGAAAAAGAATTAGTTATACCATATTCTCATATCACGACCATTTTACTTCAAATTCATTCCATAAAGCACAATTTTGCCTGAAAACCTTAGAAGCAGTACAGGCAGATATTTTGCAAATGATCCATAGTGTTACATTGAATGTATTCTCCAAAAATATTTTTGAAAGAACTGTTTTATCACACCATTCTCCCTTCAAAATATCTACTCCTTCCAAATGTAGAAGGTTGTCTCTGCTGGCAAGATCCAGGTACTGAACAAAGGTTAAAAGCTAGGAACTCCTTAATACTAACAGCAACTTGCTCTGTCCCTTTAGTAACAGTTTTTTTTCTTTTAAAGAGGATATGCACCAAGGTAAACTTTCAGTGGAATTTTCCATGCAACCATGTTTCTCATAGATAATGTATTCAAAAACCTGTAGAAACTGAAGAAATCTTAGGTGGCAGTTGTGGAGTTCATTTCACCTACTTTTTCCTTCTTAAATAATGATGCCCTTTCTGCTCCTTCTGTAGTCAACTGAGGCAAAACCAAGGAGGCAACAAGCAGGCAACAAGCTGGTACTTCCAGAGATCATTTTATGCCACTGAAAACAGAATTTAAGATAGAAAAAATTAATTTCCTCTTCATTGACAGACTTCAGAGAGAGCAGTCCAACTTACTCCAGATGCCTGCATTTTTGGCAGCTATCATGACTGAAACGGCTGATTATTATTAAGATATACTGGAAATTATAACAATTTTTGACTATTGCATTATGCATTTTTGATCAAATAGTAGCACAGAGCAGTTGCATTCTTCTTTCCAGAGTCAAAGAGGAATAGTTGGCATAATACAGATCAAGATGCTGCCTAGCAGCATCTTTCACCTCTGTCCTCCAAGGCTCTGTCTACATGAGTAAGTAAGAAAATGCACTTGAAAATTATGGTCACTGGAACTCAGTTGTCTGCAATTCTGAACTGTTAGAGTGCCCATGAGCATAGTTTTGGCCTATGCCGACTGACAGTCTGCCACTCTTAGGTATCATTTTGGAGTTAGTAATGGGCTAAAGCCTGCTCCTGACAAGCTATTTGGATGTAACTGTGCTTGGACAAAGTCTGGGACTTTGGGACCGTGCATCCATGCCAGAAGATAGTCCCAGCCACCATTTTATGATTACAGTGGCTTAGTTAGCTGTGCTCCCTTGCTTATCTTGAGATTTTTAGCATTAGTAAAGCCTTTCTGTTGGGCTTGGTCACAGCAGCTCTGCACGTCCTATAGGCACTAGGTTTTCGAGTGGTATTTAGATTCTAAGTCATATATAATTGCTTTTAATATATTACGAGTATCCTATAGGTTATGTCAAGCTAACACATCGATGGCAACCTATTACATCAATGCAATTGGAAACTAAGTTCACTTAAGAATCTTTAAAACTCTTTTTTTTCAGTTTTTAACTTGATGGGCAAAAATAAAATCCCTACAGTGCTGGCTACATAAGATGCCATTTAGTTGAAAGGTATCTATCTATTTCCCAGCTTCATAGAAAAACACTTTCAAGAGGTAACATCTGAGCAAACACAGTCTTTCTACAAACATTATGATAAAAAACATTGAAATGCTCAGTGTCGAAACACTGTTCCGTTTAGCTTTTCCCCTTCTCCCCTGAATCATGATTCTTTTTTTTTCTAGTTACTAAGTATATCTTCCATTTTACTGCTGGAACACCCACCTATAGGATTTACATTATATAGCAATGTCTAGTATTTTATTGTGTGATCTTACAACTTAGAGTGCAGACTGCAGAAGTGATAAGCTGCAGATTGTTTTCTTTTGGACTAATATTTGTTTTTCCTAATGACAACTAACTAAACCAGAGGCAAAGTTATGTCTGTTGTCAAAGCTAGTGTATAGTAATTCTGCTTCTTTATATTGTATCAGTGACACATTCCTAATTTTGTACATTTGGCCGTGTGCAAATAATTTTTGATTGATTTTTTTTTTCCCCTCCAGAAGATATCTGGGGCTCCTAAACATCTCAGATAGGAGCTAGGAGATTTTTGCTTTTAGCAAAAGAACTGCAATCTATAAGAAATATCTTTTATCTCACCAATCAATTCTGGAATTAATAGTGCTCATTCTTTGAATGTGCCAGTGACTGTCATTTCAACTTTTAAATCATATGTCTAACGTCGGAAGTATTCAATATTTTATTGAAATTATGTATTTATGTTAGACATCCAGATGACACTACACTGAAGTCTGTTTATCCTGCTTTATTGATCAAGCGTGAATTCAAAAAGACACTAAGAAGTTAAACTGCAAAGATAACCTTCCTCCTTGCAGTGGAAGTTAAATGGATGTCATAGATGTCACAGATTTTTCATCTATTTTTCATCAAAGTTTATGGTATAAGGTTCTGTGAGGACTGAGGAATGACACATTTAAACAGGGGGTGTGGAAGGGAACACTGCCAAAACATAGATTACACAGCAAGAAAATCTTAGGCCTAAAGGTTATTCAGAATGGTATTTTGTAAGTAAAGGAAGCAGCTCTGCTGCCCAGCAGCTCCAAAGATGCCAACAGTTGTTTTAATCTTGCCAGGGGGCTAGATGCCAGTGCCAAAAATTAACATAGTATAACATCTGTTTTTTGTGATTTCCACCCAAAAATGAGAAAAGAACATTCAGTTGCTTCAATATGCATGACTGAAAAGGACATAGATTTTTTTTATTATCCTCTTTATCAAAATATCTTTTGTGTACTGATGCTTTTCCCAATATCTTCAATGCATACTACATGTTTTACAGACTTCGAATCAATGACATTTAAGGACTGGCATCAGGGCTCCTCCCCAGTCATAGCTGTTCATGGGGTCCTGAGTCCAGGGTGACTTAGTCAGTGTTCTGGAGCTCTTGGTAAAGGCCTCCTCTCACCTCCTCCTCTGCCAAATGTCTCAGTGAAGCAGCCAAGCACGCTTAATTCTTTCTCAATATCTGCTCACAAGGCAGGATGCTTCTGGCAGACACAACCAGTCTGTTGTAATTTACAGGCAACCTGATAAAACAGCTGTCCTACATTTATGGAGTGCTGAACGAACACCTTGAAGAAACATTTGGCTGGAAGCAATGTAAAACAACTTTGAAGCCATTTGAGGCAGAGGCTCTGGAAGCAAAGCATAAGAAAGAATGCAAAAAGTAACCAGGCATGATCAAATCTAGCTGTTATATCCTTGCTCTCAGGAGCAGAATGCACTACTTCTCTTGTGCCTAACTCCCTAGAGTAAGAGAGAATCAGATGTTTCAGGATGGAATATGAAAGATCTAGCATATTTGGGAAAGGTATATTGTTCTTCAGTTGTTTCCAGTCTTTTTTTCCTTTTGCAGCCAATTATTCTTGGTTTAGGGGAATAGTGTGTGTTGCTATTGAATTTAAATCTGGTCTTTGAGACCTTTTCTTCACTTTGCCAAGATAATTTTGAATGCTAACTTTATCTTCTAAAATACTTGCATTTTTCACAAATTCAGTTAATTCTGTGATTCATTCATGCATTTAAGACAGAATTGGACATGCATAGACCCAACTTGATGCATCCCTCTATAATGTCAGTGAAACAATGATAACTTTCCTTCTGCACACTTTAACAATTAGTTTTGTAACCGTGACCAGGTAATTTCTTCTAGACCAAGTTTCACTGCTTCCTTATTAGAATACTGTGGCAGATGTTATAATGTCTTAATAAAATGAAATTATATGACCACCTCAGCTTCTTTTGTAGCCTGTGCTAATCTAGAGCTGAATGAAATTAGACCAACTTGATGCAATGTCCTGTTGATAAGACCATTGTGGCAGCTCTCAGCTTATATTTTGCGGTGTTTAAAGAAATTTCTATTTTTTAAAGAGCTTATGTTAAGGTGAGTCGTCCATAGTTCACCAGTATCTCTTTCTTTTTCTGGCAAACATTATTCTTGTTAGAGATGGGCACCACATTTACTCTTTCCATTCTGCTAGAATTTTCCTTATTTCCACAAAGTAGCTTTGATGTTGTCTCAGACAGTCCTTTAATGCATTCTTCAAGTTTAACGGATTTGAAAACATCTAGCTTTATATACACTGTAGACTGTACTTTCCCAGTTAGTTAAAAGGTAAGATTTTCCTTCTTGATTTGAACAGTACTAGTCCCTTGCTCACCACAGGCCTTTCCTGTGAAAGCTGATGCAAAAAAAATATGTTAAATACTCTTTATTCGACTGAGTATCATCTGTAGCTTTCCTTCCTGTTGAGAAGCAGGCCAAGATTCTCCCAGCTCTACTAATCTATTTATAGACTAATTTCTTGCTATCACTGATGCCTCTTGTAAGCTGAATTTCTTTTTGTTTCTTGGCTTCCAGAGTCAGCCCCTATTTCCTTCAGCAGTTATTCTTAATGCTATGACATAGTTTGTGTGTACTTCCTTCTTGTAAAGCCAATGTGAAATTCACAAGCTAGCTCAGCTGATCTCTTACCACATTGCGTATACTTCATCTGGATTCCTCTGTGTGTGTGTGTGCCTGTGTGGGTGTTTGCCCTTTCTCTGAAGGACAGCTTTCCTTAACTGCTGCAGTTTTCTACAAAAATCCTCCAAATCCCTATGACCAGCAGCTCCTACAATCCATGTGATTCTTCTAATTACCCACAAAAGAACTCATCTACTAATCCTTCTAGTTCAGTGGCCTATTTTAAATCCCCAGAGTATTAGCACCTTGTTCCGTTCCTCTTCGATTATTACCTGGACACCTGCATCTAGTCAGTCCCTTCCTATACATAATATAGCTGGATATGCACTGGACAAACCTACCATGTGAGCCACCTCTTTAAGCCTCTGTTGTACAATTAGCTTGTTATCTTGATCATATTGTAAGATGTCTGTGCTAATGCAAGAAAGACAGGAAAAAAAAGGGAAATAGTTGGACTTGTGCAATGGATAGACTCATTAATTCACTTTATCCCTTTTATGACTTTTCCATAAATGGCCCTATACATGCCTTTGAATTTAGGTCCTTGTCAAAGTCATTGAGGCTTACACAAATCTAAAATCACAGAATCATTTAGATTAGAAAAGGCTTTCAAGACCATTGAGTCCAACAGTTAACCTAATACTGAGTCCACCACTAAACCATGTTCCTGAGCATCACATCTACATGACTTTTAAATGTCTTCAGGAAAGGCAATTCAAACTTTTCCCTATGCAGCCTGTTCCAATGTTTGACAACTCTTTCAGTGAAGGCATTTTTCCTAAAAGTTTCTGTTATCCATCCCTTCAAGAGCAGCTAAAATCCTGCTCTAGGAGGAAGTTTATAAGCATAAGCTGGTCTTCCTTCTCTTTTGCAGGAGGTTGCACTCCTCTTACCACGAGCTTGTGGAGCACCATTGTGGTGTCAAAGAAACCACACTCCATCCCAGTCATAGCATGTGAGCAGAGAGGCCTGAACCCTAGTTTTTATGAGCTTGGCTCTTCAGTTAAAGAATGGGCCAAGACCATATACTGATATTCTTATGTTACTATGGATTCTTATTTTCCCTGTGTTTCCTTAAGTCCTTTGCTCCAGCCTTTTGAGCTTCCTAAATTATTTTGATTTGTTCACTCAAGGTCGTATCAGTGTCTGCATTATGAAGCGTGCTTAGTGGTACAGGTAAGCCTGAGTAACTTTTCAGTCAGTCAGTTCAGACTCGGGCAGCTTGGCAGTAATGTATCCTCTGAATTCTTGAATTCTTTTGTAATAGATTTGAAATAAATATTTTTTTTTCTGCTTACCAGGATGATGTGTCTACTCCTGATCTCAGCAGACGATTACTAAGGAGCTGGAAATTGTCTGTATCCAAAGATGGATGTAGCCAACTTTATCTCTGTTCTTCCTCCTATTCTGTTACTGATATGTAGCAAAATCTAGACAATCATCTACTGTCTCTGTCTTTGAGGTTTCCTGTGTTAAAAGGTTTATGATTGTTTCATTTTATGGCCTAATCTCACAACTCTCCTTCATGAGTGTAATGAAATTCTATTAAGTGGCACATCCAGTGCTGAGTATCTTCCCCTCTTCACCTTCATGGAAAGAGAAATACAGTCCTTGCAGAAGTATTCCAAGGCTTGGGATGAAGAATTGTCCTCATCTTTAGTGATGCCGGTTGACAAATATTTCAGAGTCAAGATGGTTCTTGTGGAACTGCCTGCACTCATCACTCTGTTATGTACATTGTAATACTTGTCAACACCTTATATTTAAAACTCCATCCTGAAAGTTGTGTTCAGTAGCTCTTTAGAGCTGTTGGCATAGTGGCTTACCGACCTGTTTGCCTAGATGAATTCTGCTGCTTTGTTGTAAGGAAACACTGAATCCTGTGGTGAATTAATAGTGGGACATTTCATTGTATGGCATTGCTAACTTAGGTTCTAAATGTTGTATAGAAGCGTTAGCATGGTTGTGTGCCTGTGTCTGAGGAAGTTCTGGCTGTTGGTAGGAATAATTCTCCAGAGAGCAGCACCATATTGAACTTTTAGATCTGAAAATGGCTCAGCCACAGTTCAATCTCTACATTGCATTTTGTGTCATGCTTTGTATGCCCAGAATGGAGCTTAAGGCCTTATGTGCATCTTGAATAGTGGGATTTCAGAAAAAGTAATCAGTATTGCTACTCATGAGATTTGACCTTTATGTTTTCTTTAATCTCTGTTCAGGCACATTGGGAGAAATTCACACCCTTGCTGAAGGAAAGATTAAAACTCCTTCATTGAAATGTTAGTGAGTTTAGAAAGGTAATGTGTCCTCTTGGACTTTACTGTTAAAACTTCATTCTCTGCTCTCTCCATTCCACCACTCCTTTCTTTTATATTGTGATTTTACTACCTTTATCAAGAGCAGACCTGATTCTCCTATGCATCACTCCCTGTGTGTGCAAATGTTGCATATGCAAATGTTGCACCTTGGGGAATTAGTCTGACTGATATGACTGATTTACTTTACCTAATGATAATGTCAATACACTGTTTTGGAGACCTGTTTCTGCATGCTGTTCACACTCTTGCAAAGTGGTTGTCAAATCCTCCTATCCTGATTTTCACAGGTATATATGTGACTCTCTGGAGGTCAAGGCAGGGAAGAATCACACTTATGACACTTGAACACTGTTACATTGTAGTGGGAACTGGTCAGCTTAGAACTTGTGCTTTTCTCCAAATAGATAACTGAATGTGTCTGTGCTGTGTCGGGCTTGGCTTTTAAGCTCGGTTTGCATCCAGCTTTTGCACAAGGCTGGTTATGTAATACTGCAGCAGCATGGAAAGACAAGAATTACTTGATGAGGAAAGTGACAGTGGAACGGAGCACTGAATTTCATTATAAAGGTGAACAACTTCAGTTTGTGACAGCTAAGAGAATGAAGTTCTTTAACTCGTATTATTTGGATTAGAGGATAATTGTACCAAGCAAAATGTCCATCTATGTGTGTATGGAATAAACTGGTGTAGCCCATGGATTTAATTCAGTGACCTGATAAAAATGTGCGTAAATGCATACTTAGCATTTGATCTATGATTCCTGTGATCCTGGTTTGGTGAAAGTAGTTGACCGTTTGCAATAGCTGACCATGGCATTCTTCTGACATTCTGAAATCCCCAAGTAGGCATAGCTCTATGATCATCAGTAGCATGTAGAGATTACACTGGAAGCTTTTGGAATCTGATCTTCTCCATTCATGACATTAGACTGAAGGCACTAAGAGCCAGCCAGCATAGTACAGAGTATCTGTATTGTCTATGTCAGCAAAGAACCTGACCAAGACTGGAAAAACACTCTAGTTCATCTGTGGGTCAACTTCTTGTACCTTGCCCACCCATGCTGAGGAACTAACTCTGTAGGGATACAATTTCTGCCTGGTACAAGATTGCTATATTCAGCAGGTCCCTGAGTTTTTGTCTTCTGGTGTATGATCCATTCTGTCCAACACCAGAGAGAATGCATGGCGTGTAAATCAGGAGTTACTTTGGGCTGCATCTCTTTTCATCATACCTTCTTTTTATGGCGCTGTCAATAATGTAGATCTGTAAGATGCTGCATGCTGCATTTACTGTAGCAATGCTAGGCTTGAAATTTTCTTTCTGTGGGAGTTGCTAGAGGCAGGAGAGCTTCACATTGAGATATTCCTTAAAAGTTCCAAGTGCTAGTAATTAGGGGAATGCATTATTTTACTGTAAACTGAATATGTGTCATCTGAACACTCAGTTTTTGATGAGTCTGAGAGAGAATAAACAGAGCCCTATGACATTGTTCTCCCAGTCATTGTCCTCACACTGCTGCTTTGTTTCCTAAACTGAAACTGTTTTGTGGCTTTTTAGTAAGGACTGTGTTCTTTGATCTTGTCCCATTGCCTGTAGAAGGAGTGCAGGTTAATAAGGGCTATAATTGCTTTCTGCTTAGAAAATGGAGTACTCTGTCTCTCTATGATTGGTGCTCTGAAGTGTTCTTAGCACTTTACCCCTGCATGCTCTTGGGGACAAAATATGTCGTTCCAATAGGAGGCAGAATATATCATTCCAGTGGGAAAATATAAACCATTTCAGTATTGGTGAGGGCATGTACTAGGAGATAGAGTTTATGCACTTCTAATCTGAGCAAATTAAAATTTGCCTACTCCTCACAATAGGATAATTTGTCCACTTTTCAACATACCTTTATACCCCTGAGCTTTCTCATTAATATACATTGAGGAAAAGAACACCCTCAGGAGGGATGTGGAAAGTCCCTCCAAGAGTGAAGGGTAACTGTGGCACATTTTTAGAGGACCACTGGGGATAAAAGGCTTTGTGCAGCAGCCTTGACAAAATGAATGAAGAAAAAAATGCTTTTTACTACAGATATAAGGATCAGGAGAAGGAGCATGGGGAAAAGAAGACAGAGAAAGATCAGTCACTTGAAGGTCAGTAAATAATGAGCGTTTAGTTTATTTCGGTACCTGAAACAGGTTTGGTGGCCTAGGGTATATCCAGACACACTTGTATTCATGAAGCTAAGAAACAAGCTGGAGAAAGGAGTTTGATGAAAACCGAAGCAGTGCAGGGGCATATTTGTTTCAGAATTCCTTGTAATGTTCTTGCTGTGCTTCTATTAGTGGACTGAAATGTCAGTAATTTAATTCAAGTCACTACTGAAGCAGTGTAACTCAATCAGAAATTATAGTGTCTTAGAAAAAAACCCCCTGATTTTGTGATAGTCAGTGCAGTTGATTCACATTTTCAATTATTATCGCACAAAGCTGTGTCTATGAGGAAAATATAGCTATGCTAAAGTTCTTCCACAAAGATTGATATAGGTTGACAAAATTTAATTAAGGGTTTCATTTTATTCCCACTGAAATGAGTGGGAAAACTCTCGTTCACTTCAAAAGCAGCAGCTACCTTTTATGTATGACTGGCATAAAAAAAAAATACAGTTGAAAGTATAAGAAGGAAACAAGCTAACGGTAAGGACTCAGAAATAACCAAACCAAAGCTCTTATGCACCTATATCCTGTATATGCCCAGATAGCTCTATGGACTTCAGTAGTGCAAAGCTACTCATATACCAAACATTTGCCAAGTGATCAATTAAACATTTTTAAAATTATATTTGTCTTGCTGCAGTTGAGTTAAAAGTTTCTCCAAATTAAGCAGCTTACCATTACAGTGTACATGCACATGGAAAGAATATAGCTAAAGTATTTAGTAAGGGTAGGAATTTTACAAAGGTAACATCTACGAAGGAAAATTCCAAATCTATTTGTGGGCTACTTTCTGCAGGAGAAAGCTTTACAAATGAAAAATAAAACTTCTAGAAATATGACACAAATTTGAAAAAGGTTGCCAAGTAATCATCTGATGATGGACTATTCACACAGAAAATCAAGTTATACTCTGAGAATTAGCCAAGTTAGCAGCAAGAGACAAGGATACTCAAGGTGGAAGGAATAAAGAAATTTAAAAATGAGAAGAATAACCATAAGAATATTAAAAAATCCAAATACATACAAAGTTCCCCTATGACTGTAAACAAGAAAATGATACACCTTCATTTTAAGAAAGATAAGAAGGTAGATGTAGGGAATCGCAGTCTGATTAGCCATTCTTCAGTCCTTAGGAAAACTATGGAAGATACTCTCAAAAAAGGTATTTGCAGACACACAAAACACAAGAACATGATTAGAAATGGTCAGCTTGGATTTACCCATTGGCCAATCTGACAGCCTTCTACAATGAAATGGCTAGATCTGTAGATGAGGGGAGAGTAGCAAGTTTTAGAAATACTTTTGACACTGTACCATAGCTTCTGCTAGCCTAACAAGAACAAATGGGCTGGATGAATGGACTGAAAGAAGGGCTGGAAAATTGGCTAGAGCTTTAAACTTGAAGGGTCTATGATTTCAAGTTCATGGTGTTCCTTGGGGGCTGATAGCTATTGTGGCCAGCTTTGAAGCTTTCGTCAGAGACCTGGACAACAGGACTGAAGACATCTCAGCCAGCCTCCAGATTACACCAAACTGGAAGGAGCAGTTGATGCACAGGGAGGGTAAGATGTTCCTCAGAGGGGTCTAGACAAGCAAGAGGAATGAGCTATCAAGATTCTCATGAAGTTGAACAAGGACAAATGCAGAGTCTTGCACGTAGGTGAGAGCAAGCTATGCGTATGTACAGACTGGGAACCAATTTGCTGGTAGCAACACTGCAGGATAGGACCTGAGAGTTCTACAGGAAGCAAGTTGCACAAGGATCAGCTGTTCACCTTTATGGCAATGAAGGATGAGCATATACTGGGATGCATTACTAACAAATCAGCAAGCAGGTTGACTGAAGGGATTATTCCCTTCTGCTTGGTAGTGGTGAGATTTGATTAGAAACATCCAGAAGTCCCTTCTAATCTATTTTTTCTATAATCCTGTGAAATGATTTTTTAATTCTTATATTCAGTACTGTTCATTAGGTTTTGTTCTGAATTCATTAGAGGTCTATGGTAGGGGTTAAATTAGAATAATAACTATACTGGGCAAGAGTCTTTTTACATGGACCAAGATCCTGGAATTTGGTAGGACATAGGAAATGACGTCTTTTATTATCGACACAGAGGAAATATTCATAGGCAATATAAAGGTAAGTTACCTCTATAAACACTTTTATTTGGGGAGAGAAACTTTTTAAACATTTCTTTTAATTTTTAGTTCTAATAGTTCTAATTTTGACCTCTCTACTGATAGTTAATACACGTTTATCTAGCTGCATCTGAACTATACTGTTCTCCTCCTCTTTGATTCCCACGTTGGTGTGTAGGATTAAGTAAAAATGCTATTTTTAGGTTATTTAGTATGGCTTTAGTAATTATAAATTATATAATTTCTAAGTTATAAATGGAGAGTAAGGTTTATAAAGTTATAAATGGAGAGTAAGGTTTGAAGTTTAGCTTTGGGGTTTGGGGTGAGGTATGTTGTTTTGTTTGTGGTGGGGTTTTGTATTTGTTTTGGGGTTTGCTGATTTTTCTGGTTTTGTTTTTTTGTTTGATGGCACATTTTTAGCAATGATGCTCAACTGACTATGAAGCCAATCAACAAAATCCAGTCTTTAAACTACGGCTATTCTGAACTCTGGATACATGCTTTGGGACCAACCACACTCAACTTCAGATTTCACTGAAATTAAAAATTGGCCTGAAGCTAGAAAACTAATTGCTGTAGAAAGTTAAAGTTCTTCCTCTATGTAATTTGCAAACAGAGAAGCCCAATTTTTCTCCCTCTACTGTTCATAAGGGGTGTGCCTGAGGCCTTTTATACAAGAACAAAATGAAGATTTCTTGTCATGTCAGTTGCCAGTGTTTGCTCTCACCTTTTCCAACTGCACAGCCCAGCTCCTTATGTTGACTTTGTCTTGAACTGTATGGGGTAGCCTTGCCTATGTATTTGGCATTTTAATGGGCCTACTGTTCAAGAAAATACTTTTTCATTAGGCTTAATCTAATGTTTGCTTACGACTGAAAAGTTCCTCTTTACACAGGATTTAGTCCAGCATGATTACAAGCCATGATATCTCTTTCAGGCATAACACTGTTTCCTCTCTCTCAGTTTCTCCTTCAACATAGTGATCCTTATAAACAGCTGATCTAAACATTTTTTGCTTTGATTTTAAATTGACAGAATGGATAGACTTATTGCCACAAATTGATATGGATCTGATCCTGCACTATTGTTTATGGAAAACTCAATGAAGGGAAAGTAGCAATACCATGCATCCGGCTTTGTTGTGAACTTTTAAAAAGGATTATGGTGTTTCACTGGTTGATGTGAGGAAATATAACAGATGACATTTTTTATGCTTCCAATTTGACCATTTCAGCTGTGCTCACCTTGACCGCTGTTGACTGACATCACATACAGGTTGCAACAGCCATTAATTTTAAAATAATATGCTTTTAAAGATATTTTAATGTTTATTCACAAATCCATGCTTTGTAACTAAAGCAGGATGATCTTTATTAAAGGTCAAGCAGAAATACTCAGGCTCCAACTCCTGGTAAATGTTTGGGTTGATACACAGCCATCTCTGTTGAAAATATACCATGTGCTTGCATTATGGCAAAATGTGAAACTCCATCTTAAAATCATCATGAAAGAAAATGTTTGGAATATTTGTAGACATTTCTAGAATATGTTAGTTGATCCCTTTCCCTCTATCTGCTGGCCACACCCTTGCAATTATGTAGCACAGACAGGAACAAATTTTAGGCTGGATTATGCAAAGATTTCCAGTGACAGTTTTAAGTAATGAAGTCATCCTGGGATCTACTGAGGAAGCTGTATATCAGACCTCTATCTCCTATATACTAGCCTATTTAAAATAAATTTACATTGAAGATCTGATATGAAACCCATTGAAGTTCATGGAAAGATTTTAATGCTCTTTGATTAAAATGCATGTAAAAGATCACATATTTTCTGTGATTCTATTTCTGTTACAGCT
>JBCJKH010019713.1:8319-18677 GCA_039877255.1 Loriculus beryllinus
TCCCTCGTTTTTAAAGGAAAATATATTGCTTACTCGAAAAAAAAAAAAAAATTTGCATAAACCTAAAGATTTATAAAAACAAGATACCTTGAAACACACTTGATAAAGTATGTTGCAATGCATTACTTCTTATTACTGATTAAATGCTCCCTATGCTGCCTAATACGGCACTTACATAGCCCATTCACTTATTTATCCAGGGTACAAGCAATGTGGAATCATAACTATTTGCCAAATGAAACGTGAAGAAGATAATTTGGATGGTTTTAAAGGTGAACAAATATCTTCATATCAATAGTAATAATAATACTTTTACAAAAAGACTATGCATGGTGAATAAAAGAGAGGAGTCATATTTGTTGCTGAGCTGAACTGTCACCAGACAACTGTAAACTTTCGTCTGTACTGGCCTAAATATGGTACCCCTTTGAAACACATCACAAGCCTTGTTCCAAATATTTCTAGTCTAGTTCTATTTTGTTTCCTTTTTTAACTGTCAGTCTGCAGCAAAAGCTGAAAGAAGCATTCCCTCAAGTCTTTTCCTTTTACTACCAAATACATAAAGGACAAGTAGCCTGAGGCTTAATATTTTTCAAGCCTTTAATTTTTTTTTTTCTCAGTTTAGAAATAGTACATGTCATTTCTGTGGCAATTCAGAAGCAAATGGTCCCGAGCTCAAACTGTGACTTTTCAGATTAGATCTACCAGTTAAAAATTTGTTGGGATAGAACGTAATCCATTTGCAGTAGAAGACAACCCAAACTGACAGAAGTAAGAATTCATTGACAAAGGAAAAGAAAATTCCAGAGATCAAAAAAATCCCAAACATGACAATGTGACAAAAGAAACGTCTTTATTTACAACCCATACACCCTACTTTTTCTTTAGCAGCAAAGTATCAAAGGGATTATCCAAAAAGCAATCAGAGAGCTGGGTTGTTCCATTTCTAAATGTTAGTTTCTCTTTTTAAAAAACACCATTGGTCAGAAAACAGAAACACAGGACCAAGAAACAAACAAACCTTAAGGGCCAGCTGTAATACATGGGTGGTTTCTTCTCTGATTCATGGCTTTATTTCTGTGGTCAGTGTCGAGCACCAGCCATAACTTAATAAACATTAACGGCTCTAGGTTCCTCGCAGCATGGATCTTCCTGGAGTATTTCACTAAGTGAGCAGGCATGGGAGGGAACACATAATGGTTTCCTATAACTGTAAATGAGTAAAGACAACTGTGTTCATTTGTTAATTAAACGTTAGAGCAAACTGAATAATTAAATGTGAGGTATTTGTTTGACAGATCTATTATTTTACCGACTGTATTGTTAAGAACAGTTATGTCCTCCTCAAATTCATTTTGTTTCAAAGGGTAGAATGACATGAATAATTCAGTCCATTCATATGTTATTTTACTACTAAATAAGGATTTTCTTTCTTTCAGGTTTATTTGCTGGGTCAAGATAAATGGAATAAATATGCAAACTCTTTCCATATAAAGGTTTTTATGCCTGAAAATTTTAGACACTAATGTTATGAGACACACGAAGCACAGGAATTTAAGATCATCTCTACCATTAAATATATCATTCTGGAACTGAAAATTTGGAAAACAAGGAGACTACTAAAAATTTACTGTCAACTTAGAAAAATCACCGACCTATCACAAATATTACATCTTACGGTGTATAAAATTCTGAAAATTGCCAAGAATATTTAGTATTTTCTTTTTTTTATAGGCTGCTTACCTACTCTTTTGACATTCCCTGCTGGATACTCTGTTTTTCCGTTCTGCTCTGATGGGATTGACACCATGCAGATGCTGTGGGAAGAAAATAAATAGCATGTTTTAAAAACAATGGTTTATGAATGTAATACAAAAAAAAAAAAAAAAAAATCGGTCAGGACAGGTCAAGTACTTTTTAATTTGCTCAGTTAACCATAATGCTGTGAGGGTAGCTATTCTAGTAATATCATAGCCACTGTTGTAACCCAGGCCACTTCAGACTAAATTACATAGCTGAACCTCAGAAAAATATCACACAGCTGAAAGCTGTCAGTGGCTTATCATGCTGATCCTACTAGATGAAAGCCTACTGAGATATGTGTTCATGAAATCTTAAAGCAAAATGTTATTTATATATCCATAGTGACCAGTGCGATTCTCACTGAAACACACTCATTTCACTGCTGAAGGTTAAAAACTATGTATAAGTACCCCAGCTTCTGTCAGCACTTACCTTAAACTGTAAGGTTCATAAAAGTCCAAGATCTTTAAATCAGATGTAGGTTAACGAAGGAGGAGATCATAGTCTATTTTGCAGTGACAAATCATGAGAGAATATTTGAATAAGAGTGCATCCAATGGCCTCAAGAAAAGGCATAATTAGAAGTGGTGAGGTGAATGTAAATACTGTATATAATTGCCTGGCTGACAACTGCAGGAGCCAGCAGGAAGCATCTTAATCCAATAGACCCCTACCCCCTCTGTTTGAAAAGCAGATGGGGGTTAACACAAAGGATTTCTCAAAACTTCAACATTAACTGCTATTACACATTTCAAAGTATTTATTACAGCACCACCTGCTAGTGCTATACAGGGAATGTCAGCCTTTCCTAGGTTCCGTCCCTGCTCACAGGGCTTTTTTCATTACCATAAAACCAGGTTCAAGGCTCAAACTTGACAAACAAGGATCTCAGAGAGAGAATTTCTAAAGTATAAAGGACATTCAGACACTGGTAGATGTTTAGTAAAAATTGAACATATAACTGCACTTTTTACATTTGCAAATCTCTGTCTCGTCTGCTTTTCTCTTATGCATTTTGAGGATAATTTGGTTCCCTGAAAGCACAATATTAATTAAAAGAAACAAAACAACAACAAAACAAAACAAAAAAAAAACCAACTACCAAACAATAAATAATTTTAATAATTTTCTTATCTTGTTACTTTCATAAGCTCACATTGTGTTTTTAATAGTCTCAGTATTCTCTTCAGTTTCCTGTTTCAAGAGCAAGAACTGAACAAAGATATGAACAAAGTTCCGTTTGGAAAATGAGGAAAAGATGTTGGCTAGAAAGCATTCTGGTGACTTAGAAGTAAGTCAGTATATGAGCAGTGACTCATACTGAGTAAATGGTACTTGTACTAATTGCATGAGCACACACAGCATAGCAATTAAAGTACAGCAAAGACTGATGTTTAAACAGAATAAAAAATCTACAAGGAATCAAGCATGTGATCTGTGAAGGTAAAAGCTGGGAGCTGCTGCAAACTTGGAGTGCTCTGTGACTTTTTTGGCTTTTTTTCCTTTTCATGGAAGTGTGCAAAGGAACACAGATGCAGTATGAAACCCGAGGACTGGAAAACACTGTCTTGTCCCACAACACAAACTTAATTTTCTGTTGATATATATAAGCAAGGAACTAAAAAAAGATATACATGTATATAATGCCGAAAGGATCTCACTTCCTTTGCTGGCATGGATTTACAGCTTCAAATAAAACAGAATGAAGTTCAATACAGAGGAGATACTTCAACTGCCTTCCGTGTAAAACTAGTTCTTGCCACGTGTTCTACATTTTAAGAGACAGTTTTAGTCTCACAATTTGTGAAATACTAATATCTACGTATAACAATGATATTTTTCATATAGGACCAGTGATCGCTTCAACAGAGCCCAGATAAAATTTTGAAACCTTGTTGGGAACGGGTTTTTGGCCAGCGCCTACTCTGATATTCCACAAAAGCATTTAAAGAGAAGAAAGTGACATGGTTGGAGATGCTGCTTCAAAGCACTATACCAGGCACCTACATGCAATGTATATGACAGTAAAGTTCGGTAACAACGTGAGACTACTCAGATATTTCTTTCTTGCTATAAAATTCATATATTCACTATGGTAAAACATGAATGCTTAGAGGCCCCTACATGACACTGGGCTTACTGGTGTGGGATTTGAGATACACAACAGAGTAAGACTAAGGAAGGGCAGAAAGGTGTCTCTTGTCAAAGGGATTTGTTCAGCTCATGACAAGCAAGTCTATATCTTCTCCTAGGTGCTTGGTTCACTGTCAAAGGCTATAGCAGCTGCTCAGCACATGGCCTGATGTCTCAGAGAAGTGCCTAGGCATGAGCCTTCCTGCTTCTTCTGTGTGATCCAGAAGAGGGACACTTGGGAGAAAGATTTGACAGGCAGTAACCTTCCTGCAAAATTACACAAGAGGATGACAGTAAAGGCAGTCCAGTCATCTGAACTGTCTCCTGTCCTGTCTAAAAGCAACTAGAAGAAAGCCTCTTGCAGCTGAAGAAGACCTAAGTATAATATTTTTCAAATGGAGCTGTCTGTCCCAAGTCAGAAGAAATAAAGGTAGCTTGTTTCTACCATGTGCAAATGAGAAATTACATTTGAGACAGGCTGAAAATGAGGTTGAATTTGGATGTAAGAGTGGCTTGGATGGAGGAATGGGGAGCAGACAATGATCAAACAGATAAAGAGTGGAATGATAGGAAAGAATAATTCACGTTGAGAAAGCACTGACAAGCTAGTCCATTCTTCCTGGAGCAGCTTGCATCTCAGTCTGTATGAGCAGAAGGAGCCTAAGTCTCCTCATTCCCCTACTGTCAGACAACATGACAGTAGAAACCCACCAGGAAAGAAAACCAGCAACTAATCTTTTCATTCTGATGGTGAACTGGAACTATACAGTGGACAGGCCCTCTCCTTGTTCATTGAGAGTGTCGAAGACAAAGATGTCAAATGCCGGTACAAAAGCTAATAGGATTATAAAACCTTTCTTGTGTATCAGAAGAAAAGAAACAGAAGTTGAGATAAAAAAGAATAAACCCTTTAAAACTAACAGTGTGTGACCATAACTGCTTTTATATAAACCATCTATACACCATGTCAAAAATGAGGTGTGGAAAAGCAATTTTTTTGGTTTTATACAAGTTGAATAGTTCTGGCAGCTTTAGCAAATGCAAGAAGAAAACCCCATCCTGAGTAACACCTCAGGAATTTTATTAAAATTTGGATTGAGCATTAAGTACAGTGACCAAACTGTAACTCTTACAACACTGTAGTACAGAGTGAGTGCTACCAATTCAGGAAATGTGTATACACTTTCCCCCTTTATATCTTCATTAAATAAGTTTTCTTAGTCCTGAAGTTAATTTCTGGGTCACTCTTTCTAAATAATACAGCCTGTATGTATGTCCATACTTCTTCTTCACAAGTGGGATTACATTTTGTAGGTCCCATGTTAATTCATCCCAAAGAGAGATTTGAAGAAGTTTCCAGACAAGGTTACTAAATATTTTCCAAAAATGACAGCATGAAAGAGACTTTGAAAACAATCTTGCTCTACAAAATGGGCTGACGACCCCTGAATGGCAACAGGGCAAACTTGAGAGACATTTAAGAGGCAAGAGAAGGGAAGAAGAGGGAACTGATTTCTGATGGAGATGGTGGAAGAGGTTTCAGAGTCATGTATTTTTTTTTTTTTTTTTTTGAGAAAATGAAAATGAAAATCCAGCACTGAACATCTCCAGAGATCTGAGCAGAAGTAAATTGCAGAAGCACAGAAGTACAGCAGAACAATATAAAATGCTGTTTCTTTTGCCTCCACTAGCAATTTGTTTTTCTGCAACTGTGTCTTCAGCCACAGAAAATTCCTGCTGGAGACGAGACCTTTGATAACTCATGTCTGTTCTAATTCAGATGGGAGGACATAACTGTGGTGTGCTGTTAGCTCAGAGACCTTCAGAAAAATCTTTGTTCTCCATGGCTGCATCCTGCTTAAGCTCCTGAAGGCTATTAAGAGTACTTTAAAACAATGATTTACGTGAGTCATACAGATATAACCACCCAGCAGAGTGAAGTTCAAAAATCTCTCTCCTAACTAAAATTCTCTTCTCAGTCTGTTTGGTTTTTTTTTTTCTTTTTGTAAACTTGAGTAGGAATGTTGTATCATGTCACAGCTGCTAAGAGGAAAACAAAATCTTCAGTGAGGCTGATACCCAAATTATATTCAATACAGTGAGACTTAAAAAAAATGAAGGAGGCCTTCAACCCTTAACAAAGGCCAGTAGAAAATGAAAATGATAGGATGAAAGAATAGAGTTATCCATTCTTAATGCAGCAAAAGTTGGTGATTCAACTGCTGGAATAGCACAAAGCAAACTAGAAAGCATTTGTAGATAAGAGAACAGAACCTAATGGATATTTTCAGTAAGCCTAAAAGCTGTTACCACTGTAGTGCAAAGATAATGGTTTCTACCTCTACAATTCCTTGCAATGATTGTTTTGCCAATATATAGTATAAAAGAAACAAAGACTAATAATTGCTTGTCAGCACTGACGATGCGTGACAGGCATCAAGCATGGGAAAGGGGAATGCCACTTCACTGCTGTATCTGATAGTAACAGACTTCACATAGTTCATACTGTTCATTTATGAAATTGGCTCTGGACTGTAAAGGAAAGGACATCTGAAGGTCACCTTAAACAAGATGTTTATGCCTATCTAGTTAAAATAAATTCAGGGGCTCTCAATCACCAAGATAATTTAAAATTGCACAAAATGATGTTGCAAATCTTACAATAGTAGATCTAGGCTCTGCTCACAGATCAGGTCCAAATGAAGTTCAGAAAGGCTGCAACAGAAACATTTTTTCCAGGAAAAGCATACATCTCAGAACCTTCCATCACAGAGAGGTGTCTAAATATAGGCTAATTACATAAAATGATATGCAGCACACAGATTCAAATTGTGGAGTTGGTGCATAAAGGGAAGCAGTCACCAGATGAAACCTCATTATAAAAAACCATGCACAGTGAAAGATAAATCATAGTTTATG
Source organism: Loriculus beryllinus (assembly GCA_039877255.1). NCBI lineage: Eukaryota > Metazoa > Chordata > Aves > Psittaciformes > Psittacidae > Loriculus > Loriculus beryllinus. The sequence continues at coordinate 15,175 of JBCJKH010019713.1, forward strand.
AAGATCCTTTGTTAACTAAATGAAATCATAGCAAAGTGGAAAAAGAAATGCTGATAATGCTCTTATTACCCATTTTCCTATATATCATTTGAATCAAGTCTCTCAAGTGTAGTTTCTTAAGGACTGATTTCTTTTGGAATTCACAGAGGCCCATTTTCGATTTTTTTCATTATGTTTGTATTTCCATGATAATAAGGCTCTTAACTTTTCCAAATCTGTTTCCAAAAGACATCAAGGATCTTAGGAGCTCCACCTAGAGTACGTTATGAAAGTCAGACTGTCATAGCATGGGGCTTTTAAAATTCTGAATATCAGGTGCCAATTAGTACCATAGTCCTCACAATCCTCTCTCATTAAGTACTGGTCTGCCCTCCAAGGGCCAAAGCAACCTCTTATACTTTAAACCATATAGAAAACCAGTAATCCAAGTTCTACTTAGATACTTAAACTGTAATGTTAATTGCTAGTCTGATTGATGTATGAAAAAAATTACATATTAAATTCAAATGTGGTTGAAAAATACACAAACAAGTTATTTTGGGGAGAGTTAAAATAATTCTTGGGTTTTTTTGTTTTGTTGTGGTTTTTTTAAAGACTAATTATTTTCTCATTCATTTGGCTCAGCAGGCTCATTTTACAGTAAGAATTATGAGTTGGTATTTTTTTCCCTGCAATAAGAGCAAATATTTCCCTAGGGAAATATGACTCAAGTTCAATAAGTTTGTCAGAGGCAGGACCCTTAGACATTTTAAAAAAAAAAAAAAAAAAAAAAACAACATACTACTGAATAAAATTCATACTAAGATTACAGAAAATAAACAAAGGTTTCACATAGCAGTGTTTCTGGAAAAAAACTAAAAAAAGCCCTACTATTTTATATTTAAATTCCAGAGCAAGGAAGTCTGCAGCTAATCAGTTTTATTCCTCTGGTATGTATTTTGCTACAGACCATGACATTGCTCTAGGGAGGTTCACAGATGCAGAGACTAGATGTCTCAGGAGGATAGTACCACACTACCAAGACTTTCACCTCTAAATCAACAGCTGAACACAACACAAGGAATAACTACATGATATTCTGAAATCAGTGTATTGTTTTCTTTAATTCATCACTAGACTCTATAAAAATATTTTGAAAGGAATCTTTTAATTTGATAGATGTTCAGGGTCAGTGTTAGTGATGCTTGAATCCTTTTCTTCATGTATCATAAGTCCCATCATCACCAGAACTTTATGACAGCTTTGGACTCACAGATGTAAGGGACCTAGAAGATGAGATATCACCCCAGAAAATTTATCTTCCAGCAAGATTCGTGAAAAAATAATGGATTAGTGGGGAGAAATTTACATCACGTTTTCTTAAAAAACACAGCATCTGTAGATTTCTTCTGTCCCCAAGGCTATCAAGTCAACAGCTTTCATCTTTTTAATACCTTCCAAAAAACCTCCTAAAACAGAGTACATTCTCAGGAAACTTGGATTCATACAAATCAATGAAAAATAAATCAATGAGCTAAATAACATCATAAGTGACCAAGAGAACAGCACTATCTGAACACATGAAAGAGTAAACCTTCAATACTTTATGCCATACAAACCTTTTGGTGAGCAGAGCTTTTCAACTGCTATCTGACTAGAAAGGTTTCTTTCAAGATGTGCATATATTTGTTTTCTGACACAGAGTAGTCTATTTGTAATCAATTTTTAACTTCTCTGGGACTTTTCTTTTAGCATAATACTTTGAAAATATGTCTTTTTCACTATAAGTTGCTGTATCCAAAAAGCAGTAGTTAGAGTCATTTAATAAGATGATTCTGCCAAACGCAGATGTAGGTATGCCTTTCATTCTTTTCTTACTGATTCATGTGTACCTCAATTTGTGGTTAAATATGAGTCGACGTTAACATAAAAGGAAAAGAAAATAGCAACACTATATTCCCATTCCTACTGCCGGTCACAGCGTCCTTCTAAAATGCAGATTATTTTCTTTGTCGGCATAATCTCCATGAAAGATATAATGCAGACAGAATAATTACAGTGTAAGATGAGGAAAGTATGTTCTTGTTGGTTAACATCTTGAGGGGGTACATTTTCTTCCTCTTAATTTTGAGCAATAAATGTAGCTCTATCACATTCACTACAGACAGTTCCTGGAGGATCTTCAGGAGGACTCCTCCTCCTGTAAATAGGCCAATTCTCTTGCAAGTATGCATTCTAGAGAAGAGTAAATATACAGAACTTGAATGTAGCTGTTACCATGCTCTGGCTGCAAATTGCACTTCACACCTTGTCTACGATAAAGATGTTTTAGGGGAAATTTCACACCTAGACTGGAAAACCTATTTTGACTTCTGTCAGCATTTTAGCACCCTATTGATTAGCCCTGAATACATAGTTCTTGAAATGCTGACAGAATATGGTGGTGGAGGTAACTTCTATGTCCAAACAGTGAAATCAAATTAACATTAGGAAGAAGAAATTCCTATTCCTAAATTTTGTAACTAAAAAAATAAAAACCCAAAAAAATTACAACAGCTCCTACAAAATTGTGGACTATGTACCTTTACACTCATTTGTGCAGTTCAGTACTTCTGAAGGATGTAAATGCCATGCGTAATAAAGAAATTCAATGAGCACTAACCCCGCATTTTCTTTCTAAATATAGGAGCAGTTTGGGGGATTGTGCAGTGCACTGAGAAAAGAGAATGCAAGGGGAAATTAAAAAAATGGATGAGAGCTAATGTTTCTGGTGGCATATTTTATTTAACAATCCACAATTTTTTACATTCCTGCATGCATTTATTTATATGATTCCATATCATTCTGTTTTTACATCCACCCTCTAAAGTACTACCAGGAATGAAAATATTACAGTAACATGCTAGACTCATATGGAACCAACTTCTGTCCTTAATTCTCAGGAGGCTTAGATGCTGATCTGAAGTACTCTTGGTGTGGTCCACAGGCTTCATTGTCTGCTGTGGTCATGGCTCAAGTTATCACTGATTCTGCAGGTCTCTGTCAGGGTGAATCAGCACTGTAAACAAGAAAGAATGTTGCTATCCATAAGTCTTGAAATGCTTAATTTGTTATATCAAACATTAGTACCATTAAAGTTATTGCAACACAAATCCTAAGGCATGTTTGTCCAGTACTGTGGGAAACTAGAGAAGCAGAGATGTGTTGCTATGGATCGCTATGCGATCAGGTATACCTACATATAGTTTAGTCATACCTTGTGTTGTAGTTTCAACATTAGTTGTTGAAGGTACCCTCATGTTTTACCTCTAAAAACATCCTCTCAAATGGCTTGGGCACTCTGAGACACACTTTCTGACACCTTTCCACAAACTGGTAGAAAGAAAATATTAGTGATATGATATGTATTTATGTCCTGGCTTCAACAGGAGCAGTCATTTTTCTCCTTCTTAGTAGCTGGTGCAGTGCTGTGGTTTTGACTTTCAGCCTGGGTACAGCGCTGATAACACCGATAATTTTAGTTG
>JBCJKH010019714.1:0-15411 GCA_039877255.1 Loriculus beryllinus
GTGTGAGGTGTCCCTGCCCATGGCAGGGGGGTTGGAACTGGATGATCTTAAGGTCCTTTCCAACCCTAACTATCCTATGATTCTATTTCAGCTCTCCTGTCCAATGAAGCACTTCCATTCAATGATGCAAAAGGAGGTAAGGTTCAGCTCAAGTGCTACTACTTAAGAGATGCTCAAATTCACTCTCCTCTAGAACAAAGACAAATACCTCAAACTTAGGTATTTGGTATCTCAAGATAAAAAACAAAACAAACCAAACAAACAAAAAAACCAAACAAAACAAGAAAAGAAAAACAAACAAAAAAACCCCACCCAACACCCACAGGACAAAGTATCTTGAGTTGTTCAAGAGATCTTCCTCTGTGGCATACCTATCCCTCCATGCCTGCATTCTAGATAAACTGTTTTATTTGATGCTTACTACAGCAAAATGTGCTCCTCCACAGCCTGCAACAGCATGAGGAGCAAGGCACTCCAGAAGCCACCACTGGTTCAGTAGCAGCAGAGACCCCTCTCTGCTTCTTTCTACTTTAACATGTTCCACTCGTGAACAGCATTTCTGTATTAAGACTGTTTTTCTTTCTAGGCCAGGTAACAGCCCTGTATTCCCATGTTTGCCAATTACCTCAGACTGAATGACTGAACAAATAAAGACTCCTGTGTCCAGCTACAGGAATGCCAATGCCTGCACTCCATCTCGTTCTGTACATAAACTCTGGTCCTCCCCACACACGTAGAAGGTCACCACCTCCCTATGTGCCAGGCATGCCCAGCATAACCCTGCACCACCAGCTGAAAGCTTGGCAACCTTACAGCCACACATTGGGAAAACCACAACATAATGAAGTCACACACTGCAGTACTGTGGCATGTGGCTGCCATGCACTACACCCTGTTACATTGGAAATGGTCATTAAATATGGAAGTAAATCCACAAATCATTTTTACTCAATGAGTTTTTGCTTCTATGCTTTAGCTCTTCTTATTCCATAAGGCATCAAAGAAGCTCATCCTGTGTTACAGAGGGTTACCTATAAAATACAGCCAAAGTGCAAGTCTCACCCCAGCAATGTCTTCTTCACAGAAATACCAAGGAAAAATAATGGGGTTGAAATTTTTAACACCAAGGTAAACTTGACTGAATTTACTTAAAACTTCTTTTGCCAAATACAGCCTAAAGGCAAAAATCTGTGGCCAAAGAATAACATTCATATCCCCAGGGTGTACAATCAACAACATGAGAGACTGCAGTGGTGTTTGAAAACAATGTTTATATGGATGTAAATGTTTTATCTGTTCTCACACACATATGTACTGAATACATGCTTTCATCAGAGCATGAAGGAGTGGGAAGAAAGGAAGAGAAGCTGGCATATCCACACAGGCAAAGATGTTTCTACTTGATATAAGACAAGAACTCAAAGCAAGAAATCTTCCTTCTCCATGTGTTAAACACAACAGCTTCTCTTGAGAGGACACCTACAACCTCGTACCATTTGTTCTTGGATCTGTATTCTACAGAGATGGAAATAACAGTAAAGAGCCTCATAGCCCACACCCCAGCAGGCAGCTGAATATCGCATAAACATGTGGATTTCACAGAAGTGTTCCCAATCCTCTTCTGAGTCTTCTGTTGCTCTCTGGCCAGTAGCAGTGATTTCACTCATTGGGAACCAAGCTCAGCATTTCTTGAGGGAAGATCTCATGAGGGACACTCATGTACTACATATAGCCTAAACCATCATGAAAAGCATCCAGACTCACCAATTGTATCCAGACCTACATAACCTGAGTATCTGCTCCAAGCAGAAAGTTGGGTCTATAGTAGCTCCAGAGATCCAACCTTTATAATTCTGTCTTTTCACAACCAAAACTATTCTTTCTCAGCAGGAAACTAAGTGACACTGTCTCTTCCAAGAAGCGGTTCCTGGACACAAGGAGACTGTTGCAAGGTTTGTCTTCCCAAGTGTACTCAGATCATCATCCTTCTAAGAACAACTTCATGTAAAAGAAACAGGCTAGTTCAGTTTTAATGAGTTACATTTTTACACGTGTTTTATTTCCCTACCTTCCTCCATTGCATGTTACTGGCCTTTAACTGTGATTTGTTAATCACAGTTACAGAGCATTGGCTAGCACACTGTAGATTACATTTTGATTACAGACAGACACATAGTGACAGAACTGACCTACCCTCAAAAATTGCAAGCATATTGGTATGCAAAAAATTCACATGCAAAACAAGCTTATCTAGCTTGCTGCTCCATTTCCTGCAGATGCTAGAGGCTTTGATAGGCAGGAAGCAGGTAGAGAAGCCCAGACAACAACTACACCCCATTCATAGCACTATGCAAAGCTTGCATTAACACTGCCTACGCTAATCACTTCTTAACCTCACTTGTTTTGCTTCTGAGAAGCTAATAGAGCCTCAGCCATGGGAGCTGTCAGTCTCTTCTCACTAGCAGGGTAACTTAAATACCTTTCTCAGCTTCCCATTCCTCAGTAGCAGGCACAGTGTCACACTCACAAAAGGATTCCACATACCCTGTTTACAATATTCTTATTTTCCTTCCCTTCCCCAAAAAGGGGAGAGGATCTCTGCAGCAGTCTTTCAAACGTCAGGTAGAGAAGCTGTTGCAGCAACCACCCTCACAGTGCAAGTCTGAAATAATAATTCATGGGCTCATCCCACTATAAATAATGAGTTAAGCCAGCTTTAAATAGCCTGCTTAAAATACCTTACCTGCTCCTCCTTAACTTCCTGTATCTCCAAAAATTTGCTTCAACTTGAAAAACAGGCTGCCTTCTACACTTACAACAAATTCTACCATCACCAGCACAGTATTTTTTGGCTTCATTGACAAAAAGGAGACAGAAGAACTCAAAGACAAGGAAGGCTAAGATAACCATGAGTCCGAGAACTAAAAAAAAAAACCAAACCAAGTCTAGGTAGAAGATACTGATTTTACATCTAATATTGATCTTCACAGCCTGGAAGATTAAAAAAAATAAAACGCTCTGCACTCTTTACTTTACCAGTGCCATAAAATCCACCACTTCTGGGAATGAATCAAATTGGGTATCCAGCATGAAGTGGCTGAAAGGGAAGAAAACATTGCCTTGGACTTCTCTGAGCAACTGGTGAGTTCCCACTGTATCTTTATAGAACTTAGGATATGCACATGCTCTTGTTAAGACTTGCCTAAGCTGAATAATCTCTCCCAACAGTTCCAAGTACTACTTTAAATAGAAAGAGGGTGCAAAATTCCCCTGAGTACTGGGAATCTGTTAAACAGTTGGCATAAAAAAGAAAAAAAGAAAAAAAAGTATCAATGTATGCTTGAAACAGCTGGAGTCAGATATGCAGCAATTAAATGCACAGCGCAGGAGGACTATGAAATTCCAGCTTGCTTTAGCAAATACGGTTGCATGCCACCAAGTACTTCGGGGGAAAAAGATAAAAACCTTATCACATATCTCAAATTCAGCAAGGCTTGTCTGGAACAATGCTTGGAGAGGTTGCAGCATGTGCATCATTCTGAAAGCAGCAGTATTTCTGACTCAAGTCCTCTTCAGTCAGCACCAACCAACGCACTAGTATACACACCGCTGGAGACAGTGGAAAAGACCAGTCACAGCTACACAGATCAACCAAGGCAACAGAGGTCAATTTGCAAGGAGCAACCAGAACTATTTTCGCAGCCATGCTTCCAGAGTTCAGAAGCACATTAGTGCCAACTGTTAACATTCAGTGGCTCAAATATGTCAATTCCTTTCAACTTTAGTGTTCAGGCCCTTTCAAAAGCCTTGCAAGTACAATACACATCCCCTTTCCCACCTCCTTGTGCTGCCTCACACTTCATGCATCACAGCTTGGTTTTAGTTAATAAACAAATAAATACAACCAACAAAAAACACCTAAATTCTTCTGAAGAATCTAGGTGTTTCTTGAGAATCACTTAAAACATAGAACAGAGGCACTGACAGATTTCAACCTATTCCACAACAGGTCTATCTTCAGGTGACATACCTCTCAAACAGGAGATGTGCTGTAGCCAGGTTTTTACCTCACTGAGCATTTCATATTGATGAGTTCACCCCAGGCTTTTACTGCCATAAAACTGCCCCTCTCTACCAATACAGAGGCGAGTCCTTGCCCCAAAAGTAAGCTACATATCAATAGCTCTGATGCCTATTACAAATAGCTGTCCTTTCTTGGGATTCTTGCAACAGATTTGCTGAACTGCTGGAGAAAACTGCTTTCTCCTAGGAACTGCAGAGCCCTTCCTATTGGAAAGGTAAAGAGATGAGAGTAAGATAGTAGACCAGCTATACTGCGGATTTCCTGCAAGAGCCACAGTAAGGACATTAGCAACACCCATTCCCCCATGCACACTTTCCTTTTCACCTAAGAACCCATCCTCATACAGAAGTACCTCAATCTATACATCCCATGTGAGGACACTTTGCCTCACTGCAGCTCCTGTTTAAGAAGCATAAGGTCAGAGCCTGATCCTCTACTACAGTCAGAGGAGAAACTGAAGTCTGAGGTAGTGCTGCATTCCAACCTGCCACTCCAAGGTTAGGCAAGATACCTGATCATCAGCTGGTTTGACACAAGCACTCCCCAGGATGCTAAGCTCTACCTGTAAACACAACTGGCTTTTAAGGCAACAGAGCTGGAGAAGAAGCAACCAGGGAACACAGGGTTATACAAGGTAATCTTCCCATTCTCATACACAGCAAGTTGTTTGTCACATCAAAAGTTAAAGAGCCTTTTTGTAATGTGCTCGTTGATGACTAAAATATGCTAATTAAAAAAAATAGCTTCATATGGGATAAATACAGATGAAAAATCACAATCAAGATGCGTCAGTTCCACAAAATGTTGGGGGAAAGCAAGGAGGAGGTGGGAAGAAGCAACTGTCATAGGTCAAATGGAGCAAAATACTATCTCTGTGATGTGATGGCTGCTGAAAACCAGTCTCCCTTTCTCTCAATCAGAGATCAAACCATAAAATCACAAGGGTCAAGTTGTCCCTCAAGTTACCTTAAAATAAACACCAAAAACACCACTAAAAATCTATCACGCTCTTATCTAGAATCCAAAGTCTCAATTCATACATAAAGAAGCAGGCAGAAGAAGTCCCATCTGGCTTCCTATCAGTAGAGCAGAAAGAAAAGATCTGGGGAGAAAAACATACCGATTTTGAATATTTTGTACTGTTTCTTTAATTTTTAATACCAAGAAATTCCCATATGCCCCTTGAGTTTCACGCTACATTACCACTTGAAAAGGAGAGACTAACCTCAGGAAAAGGAAAGTTAAAATACATACAAAGAAGAAACCCTGACACATATGAAGGGATGCAAGTGAGCACTGCCTGACCCCAGAGTGGACACCACTCTTAAAAGCACTTTGATTTTAGGCTTTCCATGTTACAAGTGGTTCAAGCAGACAAGGGCAACAGACAAGAAAGCACAGGTTAGAGAGCTTTCAAGGAAGCTTTGCACAGGAGCTGTTCAGAAATGCTTCTTCCTCTGTTCCCACTTCACAGGATAAAAATAATGGGGGAGCAGAATCCTGTGTTCTGTACTACGGCTTGGCTACGGTCTCCCTCTCACACACACCATTTCAGGGTAACTGTTTCCTAAGCAGGATGCTTGAATGTGATAGAATATGCATAACTAAGTACAGGGTACTCATTTGCAGAAAGTGCCCTGCATATACCAATTGAGAGTAAAGAAAAGATAAAAATCAACAACACACATGCCTTCTGATTTTTATGCTCAGGTCATGAAAGCAATCACCACTCTGAAAATGAGCATTTCCAGGGTTTTAACAACTGCTGGGTTAATAGTGCTAGGCAAAAGCGGTTATGCCTAGCCCATAATTTTAACCACGTAAAACGTGTCACAATGCATCTGTCAGTAATGTCTTTTCAGGATACTGTCAACAGAATCAACCTTAAAAAACAACTGCTGTTTGGAAGCGCTGATAAACCCGTTCACACAGCTACTGCTTCCATGCAGGTGTGCGTCAAGGAGCTGCTGGACTACCTCTGTGCTGTACTCTGCAGAGTCACTAACAAAAAAGCATTTGAAATTTGTCTCTTCAGATGGGCATCTTCTGCTGGACACTTTCTCCCTCTACCTTTTTGCAGATGTTTTCAAGCTCACCTGATCTAGACATTATGTCTATGTAGCCAAAAATTGTTTAGTCACAAAAAGGTCAGATTTTTATATCATCATCCTAGGCCCTTTTTCAATTCCACGTAAGGAAAAAGCATTCTCTATCAAAATGAAACACTACAAGAACATTGCTCTGATATGCAGATGATAGCTGCACGGATGCACTCAGACAATCTCTGTCTTCTAGGGAAGATCTTTAACTTGTCTAAATCCCTTCTATCCCTCTGTTCTGTACTGACACTAAACAGGGTCTCCAACAACCCTGCCCAGAGAACAGTCTCTAGTGAAAGACTGTAAACTCACTTACAAAGTCACCAGAAGGCCAGCTCAGCCAGACTTAGGACAGATTATCCATGGAAGATTGCCACAGGCTATCCTCGGAGAACCCACTCTCACAAACCAAATGCCTATACTAGAAGACCTGATTTTAGAAGCACAAGGATGAGCTTCTCATCAGCTTTGTATTGCCAAGGAAAGACTAAAGAGGCTAGCTCAGTACATTTCTCCTCTTTTTTGATCTGCAAGACATTATTAACAGCTTTTTCTATGCAATCATTTCACATCAGACGTAACCTATATCTTCACCACTACCCCTTCCCCACAGCCATAAATAAGTTTACAGTTTTAATAGGCTTTCTGCATGTGTGTATTATATTACATGCTAAGTCATATCTCCCTATGTACCTAGGATTGAAATGCCTGTCTCTACTGCTGTGCAGTTCACCTTTAGACTGGGAGTAGATCACTGGCATAAACCAATACAATATATAGGTTGCATACACATTCATCCTAGAGAGCTTCCACAGCTCTTTGGACTAGTGATCAGAAGTTAGTCTCTTTAAGAGTATTTAAAAGCATTTGAGAAGCCATATTTGTCTGCTCTAGCTAAGGAAGAAGGAAAGAAAAGACAGAAGGAAAAACTGCTCTTAAGTTTCAGCTACATGCTGACTTGCATTCTTTCAAATGCATGTTCCAACATGCAACAAAAGATACCAATATATTCAAGTTCAATGTGTTTTGCATCAACAAAAAGTATTTTATTTAATATATAAAAAAAAATACAGACCCATCCACCAAAATAGTTAAGATACCTGTTTAACTGAGGTGTACAAGTATCACTCAGAAGCACCCAAAAACATCTCAAAAGGTTTAAATGGGCACTCCTAACAAGACCCTCTCAAAACTCAAACCTCTGTACTCTAAGTAGCAGTTGCAGGAAACAAGGACAACAGGCCAGCACAGCAAGAAGAGTGGTAGCAAAGGAGCTTAATGCCTTATGGCTGCTAGAAGGATCTGAGGGGAAGAGGCCATAGTCAGAAGAATTATCCCTATCCTGATTAGCACCAGAACAAAAGCTCACATCAGTTTGTCAGCACTAGGACTCCCCTAGAGCACTGGATAATAATCTTGTTGAAAGCATTAGAGGGATTTCCTCCCCACCCCCAATCTACATTCCTTCTTTAAAGGGGGATAAAAGGACAAGGAGCAAAAAACAGGTTTAGCTCTCTGGAAGACTTTTCTTGCCATTAAAGCAAAATATACAAGCAAGATAGGTTTCCAAAGGTAACGTGGGAGCAGGTAGGGTGTTGGGAGAGGGAGGAATCAAAACAAAACCATTTTCTGTTCAGAAGTAAAATTCCCACAGTGCAGATGGCTTACCCTGCACACTGAACTCTGGAAGGCAAGAGCACAATTTCTACAGCAAAATCAGGGAGTGGTAAGGGAGCAAAGAACACCAGGCAAAAAACAGCTTGTGGTATCTGAACACCACAGAAAAACAGGCTAACAGAGGTGCCAGGAAAAATGCTAAGGCATGGCTACAAAAGAGTCAGACCCTGACAACATTTTAGAACACCAGCTTTCAAAACAGGAAGCAACGTTAAGAGTAAGTGGCTGTCTTGCTGCAGAAGGAGAACATGGAAGGCAGCACATTCTAACTTGAGTCCACAGAAAAGTCACGGCATTTGAATGAAATGCGGGTTTAAAGCAAAGCGTCAGGAAAAGTATTAGCTTTCATCTTACCCGTTTTGAGACAAGCTGGCATACAATGGTTGTCAAGTTAGTATGATTAAAGTGATGATTCAGTGACGATAGGTTGATTCACACACCTAGGAAAACACAAAAAAATACGTATTAGCTATGAACACACAGGGGATAAGAATGGCACTCTGACACATGAAAGAGCTGCAAGGCTGAAAGGTAGAAGCAGCTCCACAATGTTTTTAGGACACAGCTATGCTTCAGATACAGACATTACCCACAGAATTCAGATGTGGGTTTGAGATACACTGCACAAGTTCCTACAAAACAAAGAATATTCAAAACTACCCAAGCATAAGAACAGGTCACAGTTTCAAACACAGCACAGTGTTACTGAAAACACTGAAAACTCAAACTTTGTAAATTTTTTTTCAATGGGATAGAAACTTCTGAGATGCGATCCAAAATAATGTAGTTCTAATCTGTGTAAGTCCAGCCATCAGATACACACATGCACTTCTACAAATAAAGATCTAGTGATCACAAAAAACCAAATACTGCATACTTCCAAGCACAAGAGAATGGAAATTTACTTCCATAGTGCAAAAGAACCATGAGTATGTTTTATTGTACCTTATCCCCACACAGCCTTTTTATCCAGCATTAATATCAAACATTCCAAGACTTAATAAGAAAATAATGTTATTAATAAGGTAATCTTCCCCACTTTGGAAAGCACAGCAACAGAGAACTGGGCAAACTGGTCATCCAAAAGTGAAAGTAAAAGCCGTGCAGCTGAAAGGAATTTTTGTCTAGCCTGCTTAAAGATCTCCTTTGTTGTTAAACATTTCATTGTCACATTTAAATGTCAGCTTTTTCAGTCTCAGAATTGTGCAAGCCCTGCAAGACAGCACACCAGAAACAGACTTGAGATGGAGGTTCTCACAGCTAATTAAATTAGAAGTAAACCTAGCAACTCCTCTTTGTGCCTCTCATTCAACTTAAATAATCATAAGCTAAACAAAAGAGACAGCCCCTGATCCTACAACCCTGCTCTCCATAGCCATGAGGTAGGTTTTAATGGATCTCTGATAACAGGCTTGTGTTGTTTTAGACTGCTCACAAAGCCAGGGCAAAGCCTGCGATGAGTCTCCAGCATATTTTTGTTGCACAACACAGAAGCAGTTTGCAGCATTTCAGGATCACATAGCTCTTTACATTAATGCTTTAGTTTTATAAAGATGTACTAGTAGATTTTCCTAGGGGGAAAACAGGAGCCTCCCTCTCCTGAACCAAGCAGCATGCCCTTTTTGGACTTTCAAAAGGAGTGAGGGGCCCTCAGAGAGGAGTTGGGTTTAAAGCTTTCAGGACGAACCCACGTGTGGCCACTGGGTCGCCAGTGGCATATGTGGTGGCAGATGGAGAAGTGAAGCTTTCATACCCTCTGAGCAATGCTCTGCAATTTTGACACTTCTCTTGAAAAGCAGAGATGTCATCACCCTTCCAGGCTGTTTTTTTGGCACAGAACTGATCCTCCTCAGGCTGTGTACAACACCAAAGGATAACCTACAGAGGCTATTCTGGAGGCAGTTGCTACCTTAACTTTCAAATATAATGAATGCCCACAGAGCAGAGAATCATGCATTACTGGTAAGTCTTCTTCACTGTACATCAACTTCCTCTTGGCTCATTAGAGAGCCACATGTACCCAGCAGGCATCTTCACCTTCCCCCCACTCCTCATTTAAAGGGGTTTCAATCAACATCAGAGCGCCTTACTAGGTCTAACAAATAAAATGCCTTGTGTGACTGGCACAATAGGGCTCCAATAAACAAAGCAGATCTGGCACATCGCACAATGTAACTGTGTTAGTGTGGGCTGCTTCAATCCTACTTCTTGAAGACTTCCCAGAAGTTATTTACCAAGAAGATAAAAAAAAAAAACAACCAAAACCAATCCAAACATGTTAAATAGGTCAGAGACAGTCAAGCATTTCACTCACCTCTGTATTTAAAACTACACATAGAAACTGAAGCTCTTTTCAAAGCAAGGTGCCTTTAACAACTACTGTTGAAAAATCAAGTTGCAAGCTTAGCTATTGAAAGATCTGTATTTTCATGCAGCAGCAGAACATCACTCCCAAGCTCACTTGCAGAAATTTGTGGGTATATTTTTATTTGGTTTGGGGTTTTTTTTCCGGATTTGCTTTTTGTTTTTAAGAATAATGTATCAAGAGGACTTCCCTCTTAAAACTTGTGCTCCCTTAGGAGTCCTGCAGAAAGAGATCCAATACTCCAGCATAACTTTTGATCTATCTTTGTCTTCAAACAAGATGCAAACTTGGTTTTGATCAGACATTCTTTCAATTCCCACTCATTTTACTACACAACCCTATTAAACTAATGCAAGGAAAAACAAGGAACAGCAGCAAACCACAGCAACATTTAATTACAGGCCAGGAGGAAAATGAGTTGAGGGAAAATGTGAACAGCTTTAAGGTTTTCAAAATGGTTCTGGAGCTTTTAAAGTGTAAACTAAGGAAGCTATGAACAGACATGCAGATTACTGATTTAATTCTGAGCATGAGGTTGAAATGGTACACATTTCAGTCTAGTAAAGTTAAAGGATCTACAAGGAAGTCATTCCTATGGCAAGTGAGTTTACGCTGCTGGAACAAAAGCCATTCTAGTCTATAGTAAAATACAATGCAGGGTTTCATTCTCAACATAAAAGTGCCTCCAGAAGCCAGCTTGCTTCTACCCTGCCCTACCAGCTCCAAAAGCTGGACTTCACCTTGCCTACAAGGTTACTGCTGCAGAGGCAATGACCAAACCATTCCACTTAACACTCACCTATACCAGGAAGCACATCTACTGGGTGGGCTAGCTGCCAGGATAGCAGTTCCTCTCAGAGAATCACCAGAATGATATGACACATCAATCCTCTGCACAGTGGAGAAGATTCTCAGTGCACACTCCACTTTCACAGCCTGCCCGTACCATTCAATGCACAGGTGAAGAAAGAGAAAACTGAGGCAAAAATACAACTGAAGCAGTGGGAAAGAGGCTGGGGTTTCGTATCTCTAACTTCTGGTCCTGCAGCTCTTTGACAGTGTGAGCTTCTTCAATAAAGTGTTTTGAATTATCATAGTTTAAAATAAATTAATAAGCAAGCAAACAACAGGCCAGGCTTCCTCTAGTCTCTTATAGCATCAGTAGGCTCAGTCTGAAAATACCCTGTTCGCAGACTGCATCACAAGGTAAGCCATGCAAGAATACTAGGCCTCCTGTGAGAGAGCCCTAACTGCCATTACCCAATAACAAAACTAAATCATGTGAATGGTGGGTGAAAGTATTTCTTGCTACATACAAAAGTTTGCTTCCTGAAATTTATAGAAGCATTTCCACTTCCTGCTAGCAAAGTCAAGAAAAATACTGTCTGCGTAACTGTGGAAGAGCAAAACCAGGTGAATTACACAGAAGGACTTGCAAAGACATCAGTGTCGTCTACCTCTCCCTAACTACTATCCTCTGTGCTAGGAGTTAAATTGTTACATCTGAAGTAATTCGATTTGTACCCAGAATAGCTTCTTTACAGAGATTAAACACATATGATGGCATTTCTAAAGACATCATATTTGTCACGACAACCAGATAAATGTAGTTACAGACTACTGTACTTCTGGCAAGAGGAATCTACCCTAACCAATACCACATTATGAGCAAGCATCTTTGCTACATATGGGTTAAGTTTTCCCTTTTCCTGTTTTAGGAAACACCTTCATGTTTCTATTTACACACTCCTAAAGCAGAATTCAATCCCTGCTGCATCCCCTCCACCCCCCGAGCCCAGCCCTGCCAGAGAAAGATTGCCTCTCACCCAGCTAAGCCTGATCAGCTGGGATCAGCTGGTTATAGCAGCCAACAAGTGGCTCAGAGGGTAGGGGAGCTGTGGGGAGTCCTTGTACCAAGCAGAGCACACAACAGGGTGGAAAGTGCAGGACCAAGGCTTACAAGCTACTGACCTTTCAAGCAGGTTATCAGCAGGCAATGAGCTTCTCTGGGAGGATCTCAAGTTAGCAGGAAGAGATGCGACTTTTAAAGGAAGAGTAGACTCACAGACTGTGGATGCAGCATCAAACCTTCCTGAACTGACAGCTGCCAGCAGCTTACATCTGCTTTCTTACGAACGCAAAATAAGCAAAAGACATATTTGGGCAGTACTGCAGTAGATGGCTGTGGTGAGAGCAAGTAGCGCTGATAAAAAGCAGAAGTGATGCAACAGGAACAGCCACAGACACAGAAACCCAAGTCTCCAGCTAAAAGGTTGCACAGCTGAGGAACTGAGGTTAAGACCACTGAGACTGCTCTTATTGAGAGCCGAAACAATTCTCCAGGCAAGAATAAAATAGCTGAAAACAACCACGATCACAGGACAGAACTAATCCCATCAAAAAATCGCTACACCACAGGCAGGACACACATTTAGTGCCTTCAGTAACCACCGCTCACTGACACCGCAGGCAGCTTGCGAGCTCAAGCAGCCATTTCAGCGCACCTCCACATGTTGCACTAAATATAAACTCTGCTGACAACTGCGTGGAAACTGTTTCAGCAGAGACAGTGCACTGAACAACTCAAGGACATCAGGCCCTCCTCACAGACCACATGTGGTCAATCTGCATGACAGGAGGAGAAAAGGTGACAGAACCAAAGTCTCTCCTACAGTAATATTGCGGCTGGGAAATTACAGCCTCCAGGTCAGTACTTTCCCAGACACAGACCTCACTGAAGCATCTGCGTATAAAAGAGACTTTCAAATAGGAACATGAAGGCATCTGCGTTTTTACAACGAGCTGTCTAAGAGCAGGTTATGGTGTCACTGTCATGTGCCACCCTGTTCTATAATGAGATGCAACCCCATAAAGTGATAACAGTTATCTTTGATTTTAAAAGCTTGATTAGGTTACAGGTCTTTCGGGCACACTTCCTTCATCCCTGTGGCCCCTTTAAGAAACATATCTTCCTACTTTCAGACTGTACTCTCTTCTCCAGTGGTCCATAAAACAGTCATTTATGTAACAGGACAAGCCAATTTAAGTGAGCAAATGAAACTCCAAACAAGAAAAAAAAGTTATTTTCTTCTCCAAGTTTTGCTTACAGAATCACTACGAGAAACAACATGCAAGTTATAAAAAGACAGAAGTGACAGCTGTAAAACTGCCAGTGCCACAACTGACCACCAGATTACAATACTGGAAAGAATTATTCTCTCTGCAAAGAAGTATGTCCCCCAGAAATAGCATGGCATGAAAAGAAGAAAAGGAGGAAGACTTACAAAGAGATTTATGACAGACACCTGAAGAGACGGCAGTGGATGAAATAAACTACAAACTGCAGACACAAAAGCACTGATCCTTAGAGCACTGGCATTTAATATGCAAATTCTCCCTCTGCTCAGGCATTTTGCCTCCCTTTGATGTATACAGACACGTTCTAACTGGAGATGCAGGCTGGGAAGAGTCCCCTTTTCCCATTATCTCAAGTATTTTTGTCTAAGCAACAGTTAAGTACTCTGAAAAGAACTATCTCACTTCTGCTTCTGTTTGGGGAGAGGGTGGGGAACCCGCATAAAAAAGAAGTATAAAAATTGTTATTACAGGAAAGAGGCAGTATCTTCCCAGCTCTGATGCAAGCAAGCTGGTGCCTGCTACCTATAATGCAGCCTAGGAGAAGAGAAAGACAAGCTGAACAACAAACAGAGGACAGTAAAGATACTCTGGATCAGATCCAGATGTCATGAACTTAGTCCTACTGCATGAAAAATTAAAGAGGTTAAAACCTCCTATTAAGAACTCTCTTTCCCATTA
This sequence comes from Loriculus beryllinus, assembly GCA_039877255.1. Lineage (NCBI taxonomy): Eukaryota > Metazoa > Chordata > Aves > Psittaciformes > Psittacidae > Loriculus > Loriculus beryllinus. Next base: position 14,042 of record JBCJKH010019714.1, read on the forward strand.
TTCTGACAACGACTCTCCTGAACAAGCTGCACTGCTCCAGAAACCTCAGGAATTACGGTGACAATAGACTCCTGCCAAGAGAAGCAGCATTACATAATAGCATTTATGGGAACACGCACAAAAAGCCACTAGGAAGCGCAACCTGACAAGTGCAAAATCTCTGTGCCCATCAGCTCAGTTTAGCTCTGGACCATTCCAAAGGCAGCTTCAGGATATTTTTAGTTTATATGTTTACTTCCTCTCACCTCCTTCCACCCAACAAAGCCTATTACTGTAACTACACCGAGATCCAAGTCCATTCCCAACGACGTAACGCCCTTGAGAATAAACCCACTTTAAACCACTGTGTTTGCATTAATCTGCTGAAAAGAATGCTACAAAGATGAAAAAAAAAACCAAACCAAACAACAAACCAAACGTGTCCCTGCTTGAGGTACATTTAGAAATAACTATTTATTACGATATTCTTTCATTTTGTATTCCTTTTCTTTTACTCGATTTTAGGGGTACTTACAACAGTTGCTGCTTTTCAGTTCTCAAAAGCCCGGAGCGGCTATTTTTGAGTTCCAGGTTCTGCGAGGGATTTATGATAGATTCGTTACACACATACGAGTTCAGCCTAAGCGTCGCACATGTGTGAAGGCAGCTGCCGGGGGAGGTCTGACCCCCATGCGCCGTCAGGGCACCATAAATAAAGCAAAGATGAAGCCCTCACGAACACGAAGTTTCTCACGTTAGACCATCTGCAGCAGTGCCTTCGCCCGTACCTCGCTCCCGGACACTTCGCGTCTCTCCACGAACCCATAAGCCGTCCTAAAGGTAACACAAAGCAGGGAACGCTCCCCGGCTGTTACTCCCGGGGGGGTTTAAACCCCAGCGGTTCTCCCCACACCCCTAACTACACACCTTAAAGCCCGCAGCGCTCGGAGGAAGCCCAGCGCTGCCGCTACCCCGGCCACACGCTGCCGTGACGCGGGGGAGACGCCGCTACCGCCGGTGACGTTATGCAACAGCCCCGGCGGGACAGCCCCGCCGCGGCCCCGAGGGAAGCGGGCGCCGTCCCCCGGCCACGCGGGCAGGGGCCGGCCGCCGGGCGGGTCTCTCCCTCTCCCGGCGGGGGCCGCTCCCCCCCGCTCCGGGGAAGCGTGGCAGACACCTTCCGCCTCACTCGGCGCCCGAGACGCGCTCCTCGGCTCCCACCCCCGCCGGAGCCAGGACGCTACCGCTGCCCGCGCCTCGGCCGGCCCCTCGGGGCGCAGCCGGCGGCGCGAGCCGCACCACCCTCCCCCCGCGGCCCCGAGGGAAGCGGGCGCCGTCCCCCTGCCACGCGGGCAGGGGCCGGCCGCCGGGCGAGTCTCTCCCTCTCCCGG
>JBCJKH010019717.1:4597-50435 GCA_039877255.1 Loriculus beryllinus
CCCTCACAGGGAAGAGCTTGTGCCTAAGAGCTCAGCTCAGTCTCCCCTGTTCTGGCAGGTTAAAGCCATTAAACTTATCATTCTCCTACTTTCAGCTATATTCCTAGGAAAAGCATCATTTCCACTCACCAACTAATTCACACACTCCAGAAAACATCTAGAACTGAATGCTCCTGCTTATACCTCTGCAATGCTAAGTACAAAACTTCCCAGAAGGGTCAGTATCTGCTATTCCAGAACACACACACTCCTTTCCTTATTTCCTTATTTCCCTGTGTCTCTCACTGCAGTGACAGTGACAGGAGCACACGGGCATGGCATGGCATGGCTAACCTGCTGGCTCCCCCTGGTGACACCACTCGCACGTGGGAGGTGACAAGGAGCCTCTTGAGGATCTCTACTCTCATGGCTTTCCACTTCTCAGGGGGTGAGATGTGCAGTGCCAGCACGGTGTAATAGTGGGGCCCGTCCACCTCGTAGGCACTCTCCACCCATTTCTCCTTGGGGTGCTCCATGAAGCTCTGCAGGTTCTTCTCCTCCCTCGAAGTCGCTCGAGTTCTGAAACACAAGAAAAGCTTCAGCAGCTGCTCTGGCTCTTACATGTTAAGTTTGCTGCTCCTCAGGAGCTTTGGGGAGCTGCATCCATGCAGTCCTGAACAGGAAAAAGTAGTGCAGGCTTGGCACTATCAGGTTGTTTCCAAATCCCTTCACTGCTTGAGCAGTTGCTCCCAGTGGAACAGGCAAGCCTAGCATCACTTTTCCTTGGAGCTGTGTATGGAATTGGAGCCCTGCAAGGCAGATGGCATTGCCCCAATAGAAAGGCAATACTACTGTGGCACTGTTTTTCCTTGTTTTAGAGAAAAAACAGAGTAAGGCAAACCAGTCCATGCAATCAGGTTGCACCTTCTCCCATGTGACACGAAGCACATGGCTGCAGCTCCTACACCAGACTTTAGAATCAGTTTATATTATTCATGTAATTCAGAAAGCAAAATCCAAATTCAAAAGCAATCACTGAGAGGATAAAGGCCAATTTCAAAACCAAAAAGACAGTGTATTTACTGTAAGCTTATACATATATATTTCCCCTAGCTCCAATCTCTTCAAGAGTCCTGACACTCCAGAGCTACCCATGCAATCTTTGTGTTACAGCAGACTTTATGTACATCTATCATGCTTTACCATGGTCTACTGCTCATCAGGAAGAGGCTGCCAGCCAAACAGGGCAAGATAGGTTAGATACATCCTCCCTACCAGGAAGGTATAAAGCAGCATCTTAGCAGATGAAGCTGTTCCTATGTGACCTTTTCATCTACTACATGCTACAGCTGGTAGCCAACCAGTAGCTCTTAATTTTCTCCATTTAATATCATCATGTCTTTAGTAAAAAATAATGCCTGGAAACTACATAAAGCAGTTTTACACAAGAGCCACACAGCGGGTTCCGGGCTCTCGGGTGCCAGCAAGCAGCCCAACAAGATGAAAAGAATAGTTTCATTTATGTGTCTCCCAAGGGACTCAGAAAACAAGAGCACAGGGATCTGGAGACAGATAGCAAAAACAATAGACAAATTGTATTAGAGCCAAAATGTTGATTAGTTCCAGACAGGAAAATGAGAGAGATTTCCCTGCACTGCATCTGGAGTGACCTTGGTTGAAGAGGAGTGTATTTTAACATTTATAGCCTCATTTAATTAGTCTTTCTAGTATCTAACTACACAAACAAAAGGCATATGGGCATTACATTGCCTGTACTATCAGGACCAGCTCATGCATTCCAAAGCATTTAGGTACTGACAGATTTGTACACTTAGATCTTCTGTCAAGCCAAAGCACACCCTTATCTCATGCTTTGCATAAAGAAGATCTTACTGAAGCACTGTTGATTGCTATAATAATAATAGAAAAAAAGTGTCTCAAAGTCAGGCAAACCTCATGGACCTGAACACTACAGGAGAATTCTAGTATGTCAAAACTGGAAACAAAACTGACTACGTTATTTCTGTGTTATTTTAATACTGGATAAAATGATACCAGGGTTAGGTTTTCAACTAACAATTACTTCATCCTAGTGTCTCTCTTCTGTCTGCTCCAGAGCAAATGAAGCTGGCAGTGTTCCTCTCATCTAATAACCCTGTTGTTCACTCCAGAGGTAATAATTACATCTAGAATGGAAAGAGAAGCTAATTCCCAATTGCTTTTACTCAATAGGCTCCCTGTTATCCTGCGTGTTCAGGCAGCAACTTCAACCAATGAAAACCTCTAACAGCCCACTTAAGATGCACAGTGTGGTTCCTCCTAAAGCTTTTGTTTGATTTCCTATCTTTCTTGCCTCGTACATGTAACAAAGCCCAGAGTGCAGCTCTGAGAGACCTTTCTGAGACTACAAGTAGAAGGCAGAGGTAAAGATACTGACGTGTTGAGGACGTAGAGCACCGTGTGGATAATGTATGGAATGAGGTGTATGTTGCTCTCCCTTCCTCCTCCTCCAGTATCTACGCTGAACGATTGCTCCATCGCAAACCGGAGAAAGAGCAGTTTAATGTCATGGACATTGAGCTGGTAGGTGGGCTCCCGCTGCCCTGTGCACTCCTGGAGGTATGTGTTGTGTCTGAAAAACAGCAGTTCAGTGTTACTTTCTCAAGAACCTTTTAAAAACTTCAATCAAGTTTCTTCTCCCACACCAGAGCTCAGAGTCTGAGCAAATATGAAATGCAATCACTGCTACCTTTGATTAACCTCCCAAAAGGGAGGCTCTTAGCTTACTCTGGCAAATCCAGTTCTATCTGCATATATATATATATATATGTATATATATATACATACACCCATCAATACTATTTTCCCATGTCCAGGCTGTGGGATACAGCTCCCTGGCTGAAATGAATTAAAAGATGTTACCACTCCTGATTTCTAACCTGACTGTACAAACCCAGCACAAGATGGACCTGAATACTGACAACAGATGAACCATCTGCTCCAGGGAGGTGGTTGGGCTACTATAACTCATTACCACTCAACAGAGGTTTGGAACTACACAATGAATCCTCTGATGTCAAGACAGGTTTCTTTTGTAAAGCAGGGGGTCATTAGGTTGCAAATACATCAATACTGTCACCTCACACTGCATCTTCAGGAGTAACTTAGGGTTAAGGAGGTAATGAATTCGTTTATTTATAGGTTGAGAAGTTACTTTTCCTACTCACCGTGCTAAGCAAGTAGCAAAAGCAGACTCTGGCACGTGAGGTCCCCAGACTGGCAAGAGTCCATTACACTTGGTGTTGGCATTTTGTAGGGCTGCACTCTCCCACTCTTCACGGCCACGAGCAAGTCTGCATGGAGAAAGCGAGCCATGCCCAGGCAAGTTAAAAGGATGCAAGTTTTTGGCTAAGAAATCATCAAAATTTGACAATTTCACAGCTTCTTTAAACCACGGAGCTCACTTTTCAGCGTCCAGGCTTGACCTCCATTTGGCACATTAAAACAGACCACACCAGAGAAGCCCACGATGCCCCCAGGCTGTAAAGTGATCAACTCAGAAGCAAACCCATCCCGAGTTACACGGCCAAGTGCTCACAAACCATCCTGAATCATAAGATAAGCCAGCCCCCCTCAGACTGTGAGCAAACACACCTTACAGCTGCAAGGTGACAGTCGTAGTGGACAATGTTGAAGTGAGACACTGTGCTGTATCCTTGTTGTTTTCGGGGCTTGTTCTCAAACTCCTCTAGTGCAACACGTTTGGTGAAAGTATAAATCCCAAGGACTTTCGTAGGCTGCAAGGATGACACAAGGGCTGTGTTAAAGATCATTCACTACTACAACAGCTGACATTTTGCACTGCACTGGATTTCATCTTTCCCAGTCCCTGCTTCAAACTTAAAGTGATCAAATGCTCCATCCTTGGCAGTGTTCAAGGCCAGGCTGGACAGGGCTTAGGCAACATGGTCTAGTGTGTGGTGTCCCTGCCCATGGGCTTGGAACTGGATGATCTTAAGCTCCTTTCCGACTCAAACCATTCTATGAAATCTTTTTCCAGTTTCCACTAAAACCACCCAGCTTTGTTTTCACTGGAAACCCACTTCCACTTCCCAATCACCTCTAGAATTACTGATCCCAAGAACAAAACCTGAGATTTCTGATTTCCCAGTGCCAACTCTTGTGTCAATCCCTCAGCTGGCAGGAGGCTTTGGAAACGTATCCCGCTGATACCTGAAACTTGTATCCTTCCCGACAGATGCAGCAAGTCAGACCTGGCTCTTCTATAAGTTCCTCCATCTGTTTAAGCAGTGCAGTCTTGGTCACTACCTGACCCTTCTCGTTTGTCTGAAAGAGGAGGTTAAAAAGACAATGATGAACACCACAACAACACCACTGGAACAGGAATGCCCATTCCATTTCCCAGCCTACTACTGGCAACTGTGTTTGCTCTCCCAGCAAACTGTGGGCTTGGGCTCTGCAATATTTGTCAATAAATCAGTTAACACAATTCTGTGTGTGGCAGCTTTAGCAAGACACAAATAAAAGATCATTAGCTCACTAGTCTGCTATCAGTGCAAACAGACATTACCGTCATCCCCAGGGTGCCCAGGGCCTTCTGTCTCATTGCCATGGCCATACGTTTCTTCTCTGCACGTGTCTCCTTCCGGGCAGCATCAATCTTCTTATTCACCTCTGGATGTTCCCTTAGTGCCTCCAGAAGATTCTCTGCTAATGTCCCGATCCCTTCATCACTAGACACCTGCTCCAGCTTGTGCAGGTTGGTAATGGAGTCTGTGCCTATTAGCACCTAACAGGGATTGAAACACAGCACTTTCTTCAGACAAAAGGTGCACACAGCAGTAACTGTTCCCTCTAATACCACTTGTGACAGCTAAGCAGAAGCACTGATTTACAACTGGCTTTATCAAGTGTCTTTCTTCTTTGATGTTGCTACACTATTGGCCCTCAACTGTGTATGACAGCAGGGCAATTTGCCTCTCTGCTGGCCATTCCTACGAGCTCAGGTGTGGATGTTGGATAAAGAGCATCCTTAAAACAGTACCAGGCCCCAAGAAATCTACCAATACTATACAGTGCACAGGCCTGAATTATCTTCTCATGTCTGTGTGTGCATCTCACAGCATGCAGAGTAAGAAGATACTGAAGTCAAAATCTCTGCCTTCCAGACTCTTACAGACTAGACGATGACACCTGAAGCTGGTGTGTCTCTCCAAGCCCATCAAAAAACAGTGTAGAACCAACTACTATAAAAGTAACTGCTTAGCTACAGCCACTAAAAGCAGCATAACACGTCAGCCACGTCCTACCTGGCTTTCACAAGAGTCTCCTTACCTGTGTAGCAGGGTGCTGCGTGGCAAGTCCTCGGAGCAGGCGAAGGATAAAAGGAAGTGCAGGTCGAGCTAAGAATTTCTTCCATACATCTGCATCCAAACTGCACGGAAAACAAGAAACAGCAGCAGCTGAAGGGCAGTCACCTGTGCTGAAAAGGCACTTGGTGGTCAGCCAGCAGGCTGTAGGCAGAACAAGCACCCTTCCCCCTGTGTCCCTCCTCCGTTAATTAATGAAGTGACACTCACACTCCCACTTCCACATTGTGCGTGGTAACCCACAGTGTCAGCTCTTAGCTTTGGAATTTGTTTTGTGTTCATAAGCTGGTCACCAAAAGCTCTGTTACAGTGCACTAGCAGGCAGGAAACACAAGCACTGCCCCAGCCAAGAGATCAGCTTGGATGGGTATCGAATGGGAAAATGACAGGCTTTTTAGTTCATCCTTATAGTGGGATTGTCTCACCAGACCCTCTGCATCACAGCTGTACCAAGTCTAAATGATTCTGAATGTGGACTTGTCAATGGCTTGCTTGGGAGATTGTTGTGGTGACGAAACAAGAGAAGGATGTTCAGGATTATGCCATACATTAACTAGTGACTCTTACTTCTTTGCACTGGGAATGTGCTTTTTCATGTAGTCAAGGGCATTCTGTGTAATTCCTTTCTGAAGGATGAGATCTTTCAGCTGATGGCCATTGCTGTTGTTCTTTATTCCTGCTGCTATTTTACAGAAGCAGTCTAAGAAAACTTTATCATCTCCACTGTGCTCCTCGTCATACCTGAATGAAGACAAGAAACAGTAACTTGGAGGCTCTCCAAACATCTCTGCCTGTAATCCTCACTGCATTACTGCTGAATGTATATACTCCAGCTTAGACACTCAGAACAGCTACTCAGACCCTTGTCATCTCAGAATACACACTAAAGCCCTACTTCTTCAGCTACACATTCACATGTTTCTTTTACAAATGGCTTAGGAGTGAAATAGGAAATTAAGCTTATGCACTAGGAATCTCTGAAGCTTCGCATTACACTGAAGTAAGTGTCAGTGAGGAAATAAAAGGTTCAGACTTGTCAGTACAAATGATTTTATGTGCTTTTAGTTGAAACATGACAACATACTTATCAAAGTTACAGTAGGGCTTGAACCGATCAACCAGAATCTGCATTTTCTCCATCTCCCCAAAGGACAGGTAGGGGATGATGCGCAACAGGCCTTGCAAGACACTGAGATTGGAACGGACAAAAGTGCTGTTGATCTGATCAAGCAGCATTACCAGCTGATCTTTGTCACCAGTTAGGAGGAGGTTACCCTGCAAAGGAAGAATGCAGCATGATTTACATGGAGGAATAAATCTATAACCTTCAAGAAAACCTTCACTCTAGTTGCTGGTAGACTCTCTTGAAGGATTAGAGGTCTAGGCCCTAATAAAGACAAATTGAAGAATAAAATCCAACCTCATTCCCAAATGACTTGTGGAATGGCTGTATCAGCTCCTCTAGCTGATACCTGACTTCTTCCACCTACTGTTAAAGCATTTTCTAGTCAAAAAGCTCTAATGATTCCAACCCAAGGGACATCAGATTCTCATATACCAAGAGATTCAAAAGATGAGCGAGAAACTCTTCTCATTCTCAGGCTGGTTGAGATAGATTTTCAGTTAGCTGAAAATCAATCATGTTTTCAACATGTACAAAACCAAGGCAGAGCTGTCTTCTCTTGTCTTCCACTGGCCTGTGGCCTAAAGCAGCAAGGAAGAGAAAGCAGAGCCTAATAACCCCCACAACTGTGCAAGAATCATCCTAAAGCAGCCCTGCAGTGCTTTTGGTTCAGGACACTCCTCTTGTCCTACCTCCAAGACCTGCTAAGACATGCCAGCAAGCATAACAAGGGTTAGGCTCCCATTTAGCACTCTACAGCTCCTGAAGCTCAGCATCACTAGTAAGATATCTGCAATCTTTGAATCCCAACCAACATTCCCATTCGTGCACTGAGCCCCAAGTACTCACCTTGTCTTCACTCAGAGGTTCTGCGTTGGATTCATCCAGTATGATCTCCATTATACTAAGCACTTGTTCTGCCACAGCTGCTCCTCCACTGTCTTTACTTTCCTGCTCAGCCACCAGAGCCTGAAGAAGATGGCAGCAGTTACTGGAACACCAGTACTGGTAAGCAGTAACTGCTCAACTGAGCTACACACTTCCACTCATAACAGATAAGGAATATCTAACAGGTAATTTGCAGTGCCAGTCCCGCACTCCTGTAGATGCCACAAGGCAGCATGCCAGTCAGAGATACCTTAAAATCACTGAAGTCCACGTAAAACATGGACTTTATGGAAGTCCAGGCTGTCCTTACCAGGTTAAGAGTTCCCAACATGACATTCAAAGTGTTCATTTCTGGCTTGACCAGCTGCTGACGATTTATTTTCACCTTCACACAGTAACTAAACAGTTTTAACAGTACCTACAAAACACAGAGAATGCATTTTCAGTGGTACCTTCAGAATGAGCAGGAGGGTTTTGCTGAAACCAAAGCACCCAGTTATACAGCTAGTTTCCAGCCTACTGGGGTAAAGTACAAGCCAGACTTTAAAGCATAGGACAGCTTTGGTTTCAAGTAAGGCCAAGGCAGAACACACTCTGGCAAGGCAGAATTTAGTCTTAGGAGGAATGAGAGAGGGAAAGAAGAAATTCCTTAGATTTGCATTAACTAGTGAACTGAAACCTCTGCTCCAACACTTCAAGTGCAATACAAATCAGAGTAAACTCACTAATGCTTGTGGCATTTGCCATCATGTAACTCTTGACCCCAAAGTCCAGAAGCTGAGACTCACGGTTAAGAGGTGCCGGCCTTGTTTGAAGTCCTTGATTCCAGTCAGTCTGTTGAGCATGCACTCCAAGCCTCCACACTGGGCCATGACACCTGCCATCTTATACACTTCTTCCTCATCCTCCTCTTCATCTACAGGAGAGAGACAGATTGTGAAGAGAGGAAGCAGGCACAGTACGGCAAGCTTAGTCCAAGAGACAAAACAGCGAAGTAAAAATGGGGAGTACAGTAGGCCAGATTTACCACCTTCAACTGTACCCAATTTGGAAAGAATTATGAGCAGGACTATGAAGAAGGGCCAGGCAGAATGGTCCCTGTGCCACGCAAGTGTTCACATTCAAAGTATAGATTTAAAAGCTTGTTACAATCCACTCTAGGTGAAGCAGGTAAACGGAGCAAAAGCAACATCAATCAACTTTAAGCTCACTGCTGTAAGGATAATAGTGCCAGTGCTCTGCAGTGAACCTCAGATTTCCAATCTAATCCCAGCTTTCAGGAGACAAATGCATTACCAGTAGTGGAGTCGAGAGACTCGATGAATTCCTCAGTTGCATCTCCTAGTAACCCTCGCATGCGGTAAATGATCCTCATCGGCTCCCCCTGAAAGACAGGAGAGCATTTTATTTACTGTCTCTCTGTGGACACTTATCTACAAGTCCAGTTCTCTTTGCAGCCTCAGTTTCCCCTCCTGCTGTTTTCACTGTGGATGGTAACAGAAATCTCTCACTTCCTCATTCCTCCCTGAGATGAGTTAAAAACAACAGTAAAGCCATCACCTGCAAAAACACCAATATCTCATCTCTTGGTCTGTCCAGCTTTTCCTGGCATTGCCAGTTAGATTGACAGGCTGGTAAGAAACAGTTTCCTTTAGCACCAGTGAAGGATCTTGCCAAGAAAAATTTGTTTCTATAGAGAAACGCCTGCTTTCCACAGCAACCTTTTTCCCTCTGAGGGTATTGCACAGCATACCTGGGAAGTACAGGGATCAGGCACAGCCCAGTAAATGAAGCAGGAGAGATTAATTGGACAGTGCTTTTGAACAGATAAAATCTGCAGTGATGGAAAATGGAAGAGCACAAGGAAAAGGCAATTTAATGAGCTTTCAGTAAGACAGTATATTGCTAAAATGACACAGCCAAGCCCACTGAAGCACAAGCTGTGCTAAAAAGCCTGGGAAAAGGCTAGTTTTCCAGCTGCATTTCCAGCTGGAAATACTGACAGCATATCACTAAACTTTCCATTTTAATCCATAGGTCTGAATAAAAAGCAGAAAAGCAAAATCCCAGATTTGGGAGCAGGAAACCTTGTGAGAGAAAACCTGTCAGAGAGCACACTAAGCCTAATGTGGAATAAGCAGTGCTTAATGTCACAGCAAATACATAAGCAGAAGGAAAGCCCCAGGGGGAAGATCTGCTCAAAGGCCACGCTACCGACCAGCAATTAACACCACAGGGGCCCTGGTAAAATGGCAGATGAACAAAAAAAGCCAGTGAGAGACAAGGGAAACAAAAAGGGGCCTGAGGTTGTGTTCTTGTGCGCCTGTCTATTTCCTAGGGAACGTGAGCCGCAGCTCCAGAAGTGCTCTGCTGAGGTGCACACAAAGGGAGGCAGAGGAAAGCTCAGTAATGCTGAGCAAACTCTGCCTTTCTCCAGCAGCACTGCATCCTGCTGCAGCTCAGCATCCCCTGGGAATGGCACCTCACTGCTTGGGCAGCATGTGCAATCATTTCCCTCAGTAACTGGAGTTCCAATTGGAATGCACAGATAAAGAGCAGCACCTCACTTCCCTGTCCAGGTTAGTACCTTACTGAAAAATAATCACTGTCACCTATCTTTGGGCTTCATTTTGCAGTACAAAAAGCTTTTTTACTGAATTTAAGCTTGATGAGAACCATTCCCACATCATCATTCACTGAAAACAGGTGTTTTGTTTGAATTCCTCCCCACAAACACAGGAAACAAATGGTTTCAGGACACCAAGGTTTCAGTCAAAGTGACTGCAATCCAAGAGTAAATGAGGAATGAACAAGAAGTATTGGGCAAATCAGTCTTCTTTTATGATCTTAAGTGCTACTAGCAGTGGTTCTAAAGAACATAGCTGTTACAACAATATTTATTCCCATGGATTCCTTCTCAGTGTGAGTTTATTTTAGTGGCTACAAGAAAAAGAAGGGAAGAGCTTGTTTGGGACCATATCCACCTCTGAACAAGCTTCTGGGACATCGTACACTAGTCCCCTGTGACTGCTGGATCCATTTCTTCCTCTGAACAACAAGCAATACATGCTACTAAGAACAAACTGGGAGGATGAAACCTGTCAAGGTCTTGAGACCCCTACATGAAAAGCACAAGAGCAGAAGTACAAAGTAATATAGAGAAACGTTGCATGCTCTCTTCATAAATAGCTTGGGTTCATCTCTGAAGCTGATGGAAGATGGTGCAATCTGGTGTCCCTGTCTGTACTCACACATTAAACTGTCACGTGCAGATGGAGTGCGAAATGTGCTTTGAAAGGCAGTGACACAAAGTTCAGCTATTTCCCCAAAGGAATGTAAGAGTTTGTTACTCAGGAAGTCAGTTCACGTATCTGATATGCTACACAGCAAAGTTCAATACACTCACCTTGGTCAGCTTTTAAACCCCTGATGTTGCAGAACTGAGTAACAGTCATTAAGGAAGCACAAAAAGGTGCTGACCTATTATATCCAAGAAATTATATGCTAGAAAATAAATCCCAACTCATGTTATTTTTATTCCCCAACCCTCTTTTCTGGGCAATACGAAGGACAGGCACTTTGTGTGCGAACACACACAACGACAACACGTACCTCATTAGTGGGACACCACACCTTCTTGTAGACTTCAGCCACAGGCAGATCCAAACTGATGATCTTATTATTCACCAAAAGCTGTAAAGGAGGAAAGAAAAAGTCAGTTCTAGCAATCATCTGCTGCCTGGAAATGGCAGCCCCGTGCATCTGCACAAGAAATCCCCACTCGTGCATTCTCACCTCCATTCCACTGTCATCCTCCAGCAGAGCCACCAGATCACAGTCCTGACAGATTTTGTTCTTGATGTCCCTCATGAGTGGCCCAATGCCAGGCTCATTACTGCTGTAGGGATTTCCTGGCATTCTGCCCTTTAAGAAGTCTTCCTGCTGGGGATCTTTCTCCAGTGTTACAAAGAACTCTGTCACTTCATTCTCCTCCTAAAGTACAGCAGCAGAGACAGAGCGAGTGAGTTTTCCCCTAACCATGCTCCCATTCCTGCGCTTTTATGGTAGCAAGTGACAGGATGCCCCTAAACCTTCAGTCCTTCCATCACTGGTACGATCTGTTCTATATATGTGGCACATATGTGGCACTTAAGAGCAAATTCCTCAGCATGAAACAATACTATATGCTTTCTGCACAGAGCATGCCACAGCAGGGAACATGAATGCTAAAACCCCTAAAATAGGATACTACTACAGTTCCACACTGGCTAATATTAAATCATTAATGTAGACACTACTGGGGTTTTTGCCAAACTGGAAGCAATTGTATCTATTTAAGAAGTCTCTAAGTGATGCTACGGCCTTCTCTATACTTACAGGATAGATAATACTGCATAGTCTTTCAAAGATGAAGACTGGAGTCCTGTAGTCATCAAGGCTGTAACGTTTTGCAGTCTCTATACACACCGCCATAAATGCTTTGGTTTCAGATTCTGTGCCTGCCAAGAAATGGAAGCATTGAAAGAGACACAGCAGTCAATTTTACAGGTTCCATTTTACCTCAGCATACACAATAAATCCTTCTGCAATAAGCACCATACTTTGGTGCCCTCTCCTTTTGCAGAGCCACTACATAAAAGATGAAAGGCTATTTATTGGTATGTTTACTAGGAAAACCCTTTTGCATGGTTGGGCTGCATTAAAACAATCTCATAAGAGGAGGAGGTTTAAATTCCTGGAAAATAAGAGACAACTCCAGGAATGCTATTTACCTTTTCTGTGCCAAAAGGAATTATTGGAATGCCCAAGCCATAAAACCCCCTCACTAAAGTTGTCTTTTAGAAAGAAGTCCTTTGTGTGGCTGCAGCCATCTGTTTTTTCATCGTGGTTGCCCCAGACTCTGTGTTTATGGAACTGAAGTGGTTTTACCTGTTGTCATATCCTCCAGCATCTCCAGCAGCATGTCCTGGGTTTCATCAATCAGCTTTGTTCTTTGTACCACTAACTTCCTCAAGCACAGGTAACCATTCAGGACTGTACCCACCAGGCGGCTTTTGAAATGCCGCTTGATGGACTCCACCTCCACAAAGGAGGACAGAAGACCTGTAAAGCAATGAGATATTCAGGAATTGGGAAGAGGGAGTTTGATTTCACGTGGTCAGCAAACAGGGCACAGCATCATCAAAACAGCACAAGGAAATGGCTTCTTACAACCCCCAGTCAGCCTGTGGTTTAAAGCTCCTGTCTATGAACAGCTGGAGGCAAAGCCCCCTGGCTTGTGAGTGCTGCCCTGTAAATTACAGCATGTGGGACCATGGTGAGGGAATGAGGAAAGGGGGTAAGGAGCTCTCTAAGCACTTGATACAAGAATCATAGAAGCCTGGAATAGTTTGGGTTGGAAAGGATCTTTAAAGCTCACCCAGGTCCAACCCTGCCATGGGCAGGGACACCTTCCACTAGAGCAGCTTGCTCCAAGCCCCATCCAGCCCTGGCCTGCCAGGGATGGGGCAGCCACAGCTTCCTTGGGCATTTCTGCATGTTTAGACACTTTTCTGTCACAAGGTATTTCAAAAGCAGATGACTGCTCCCATCTAATCTTTAAGCTGGCTCTGTTGAGGTGACAAGTGCAGTGACTTAACAGTTACATCACCAAACTGGTCACTCCTATAACAAATGATCAACAAACACTTGGATTCTTTCCCATGACATATTTCTCAATGTGCTTTTTCTTGCAAGAAGCCAGGTTTTATGAATTAGTCCATTGATTCTTCAAGAAATGGAAGAGAATACAAAAAAAGAATGACCCAGTTACTGATGTATTTCCATTTCCAGCAAGGTTTTGAAAATACTATCTAGAAGATTTAAAAAAGAAAGGCTACTGCAGAGTAAGCAGGTAGGAAATAACAGGTAGGAATAAATCAATGTTTAGAATGGGGCCAGGAATTCCACTGTACAATAAATGTAATTAAGAAATGGAGAAGGAAAGTGCTATGGTGAAGTTTTCTCATACGTTATCACAGTTCAAGTAACTAAAAGCAGAAGCTGACCATAAAAAAGTACAGAAAAATCTACTTAGGGGGTAAGTGCTAAATCAATGGCAAAAATCTATCTGCAAAACACCAAGTCACATCTCTCAAATTCTGTTGCATGGGAAGGAACAAGAACAAGGACTCCCCCATCACTAAACCTACTACAGGACTCATGCTGATGCCACCAAATACCTGTGAGACTCTTCAAGGCATATCCCTGCTGCAAATCAGTGCTGAGTGTTGCTTCTTCCAAAGCAAGTAAACGAGCTATTTCCTGGAAATAATTAACAAATCCATTAGGACAAGACACTGCAATGCCAATAATGACACAGAGAAACCACAACTGCAACACAGCAGCAGGGAAGGAAGGGGAGAGGAGAGAAAAACTACCTAAAACACTCTCCTCATTTTCTCCCCGTACTGCCCTATTACCACCGCCTTGCTCTAGTGGCCCCTCCATGATGGATTCAAGGCCACCATTAACACAGAGGCTGTCATGGACCTCTTTGGAGTGTCCCAGGGATCACCAGGAAATACTCCTAATCCCTAACACTTTGAAGACTGCAACTGAAAAGTCCTGCTTCTCCAACAGGCGGTAATTCACACTCAAAGAATGGTAGCACACTTAATCCTCCCTTGTCCTTAAGGGCTTTCAGAGTCCAGTTTGGTACCTAAGGCAGCTTCCAACTTGGATCTGGTGCCAAGACAGTGTAGAAATGTTTATACCCCTTAGCATAGCTGACCCCAGAGCAGCTATTAACGTTTCCCAGCCAGTCTGTGCTGAGGAATGCTACAGCTGGGGCTAAACCCATTGTAGCTCTTTTAGTTCAGACAGCGCAGAAGTGTGAGCTTCACAAACCTGGCAAAGCTCAGCACGGAACAAACAGATGAAGATCCCAAAGCAAAAAAGCCAAGCTAGCTTTCTAGTCCCTCTATTCTAGTCCATACCTTGGTGATGAGGCTGCCAATATAGGGCAAAACCCCCCTGGCTGCCAGATAGATCTTCCAGTGGGCTGGTTTGATGAGTTTCTGATACAGAGCCAGGTACTCAGCGGCACACTCGCCAGCAATGCTGAGCTCATCCAGGTAGCTAGAGAAGAGAAACACAAGCTGACAACCATTTCACAGCAACAAGCAGTATTCACAGCTTCAGGACACCACAGAAAGAAAGAAAACAGCCTCCAGGAATCCATCCTCTCTATGGTCCTACTAGCTAAAAGCATACTGATAGTCATTACTATGGCTGAAGTGGTATTTTGTCCCATAAAAAGGGTTCCCCAACTGTGCTAAATTATGTCACAGAGCTGGAAGAGAGTTCACCCTATTATTTTGCTATTGAAGAGGCAGGGGAAATGCTGTCCACACAGCTGAACACCATCTGCTTACTTCTGGAAAAGGTACAGGACTGCAATAGCTTATTGCCAGACAACAAAAACCCCTAAATCAATACCATTCCAGCTAAGTCAGTGTCAGAATCCAGCCCCAAAAAGACCTGTGAACCAGAGGTATACAATGGAGAGGTGTGAGAAAAGTTGGAAGGATGCAGAGATTCTCATAGGAACAAAAGGAAAACAATCTTGGAGCTGTCGAGTGTGGCAACACAGAAATACCTTGTCAGGAGATCAAGGACCTGCTGTTTGCGGCTGGGGATGGTGGCCAGAGCTTCCACTATGGTGCATGCAGCCTGCCTTGCAGCTTGAGTGGCAGGAGTAAACAGCACCTGAGGGAAGAGCATTAGAAAATGGTGTCATTTGTTGTGTAAAGATGAACTAGTGAAGGCACAACACACATTAGGACAGCTCGGTGACCTCGTTGTGCAAAGTGCATCAAATGCAGCAAGCTACCAAACATCTCTGACCACTGACTGCCCAGTGCACCCCCCTGGAGCTTTCACCCAGGTTTACCTGTCGCAGCCAATTGTTGTGGCCCAGCTTGAGATCCAGAGGACAAGGTCTCTTCCCACGGTGACTCATGAACTGTTTCCATTTCCAGACATATTTTTCTGACAAGTAGAGCTGGTGAAGCTCAGCTTTGCTGGGAGATTTCCCATTGGCATCTACACCTGCAATATTGAACACAGCTCAAGAGAACTGTCAGCACCTATTAACTGCAAGCTGTCATTGTGTTATTTGCTCCATACTGGAACTCTCCAAACTCCAGCTGAGAAGCTTCTCATTTCTTTCTACTGCCATTTCCACTCTGTGTGGAGCTATGTTCACTTCAAGCCAGATGCAAATCCCCAGACCTCTCAGGGAATTCAGTTGGCTGGTATCATTTTAAATACACAACCAGTTTCATTTTTCACATTCCCCTCATTATCTTCAGGGACAGTGCATGTTCTGCTTAGGGTTTGAGCAACACAGCCTAGAAAAGTCAGTGCTAGAATCATTAAGGACTATACAGCTAAGTGTGAAGATGGGATCAGATGTCACAGGACAGAAGCCAGCACAACCCAACAGAAGCACATTCCTTATCAAACCTGGAGGGACACACATGCTCCTGCACAAAACTGCACAGAGTTAAAAGCACAGGACTACCTCTGGCAGGGAGGCACTTTTTCCAAGCTTCATATGATGCTTTGGGGTCCCTCTTGAGCCACAGCTGAGCTTGTGCATGGATTTCGTTGCTGTAAGGCTTCACAGTGGTGAGAGCATCCATAGGCACATCCTAATGAAGAAAATAATTCTGTGAGTCTTCAGAAAGCCACAGCCTGTTCCCTAAAGAGCAGCTCCTGTAGGTGAATCACTGGTTGTGTGTATGCCATGAACAGGTAAATGCAGTTCTTAGGCAACAGCAGGATATAAAGTTTCTGTTAATGATGAACAAAGAGAGATGCCTCATTCCAGTTACTACTGAAATACCACTAAACCCAACTTTGACATCAATCTGTGACTATGAGATAGCTAGATCAAAGCAGAAACATATTTTGTCCCTTGCAAATGTTATCTAAATTACAATCAATACCATTTTTATTATAATTGTAGCTCAGTATTTAAAAATTTGAGTCAAAAGCACTTGATTCAACCACATTAAGGTATTTGATCCTACTGAAAGAACCAAAAGCCTGCTCAAAATAACCAAGCTGTAGCTTTGAAGTAGCTCTTACCCCACGCCTCAAATCTGAGTGGAAAAAACCAAAGCCCAGTCTTGAAAAGTGGTGGTTGGAGCCACCAAAGATCAGTAAGAAAAGCTGTGATTTGCAGTCTGCAAAGACAAGAGTCACAGGACTTGTGCTTCCCTAGTGCCTATGACCAGGAAAAGCAAGCCCTGGTTTCCTCATGGATCACTGAGACCTGTGTGCCAGACCTTAGTCAGCAAGTTTTCAGGTGCTGTGCTCAGCACCCAAAGCAGTTACCTTGTTTTTCTTGCTGGTTGGAGCAGGTGGCTTAATCAGCTTTTGAAGAATGCGCAGGCACATGAGGGTGATGTTTTCAACAACCACTGGAGTCTTAATGTTCACGGCCATCAGAAAGAGGCTGAGAGCTGAAAGACACAGACATACATTTCCATCCCAGATCTGCAGATAGCACACCTCCACAGCTCTCTACAGCACATTACAAGTGTTTAGAGTGAGGCAAGACCTCATCTCCTCAAGCAAAACTATCACATTCTCATGCAACGATGGGTGGAAAACAACTACTTCATTACAGCAAGAGTCTTGTCATCCTTCTCCTTACACCTCCAGCTTTCTGTTTCTCAACACTCCTCTTTCAAGAGACACACCACCTCAAGACAAGCCATCTGCTGCTAACTCCACTTCAAACCCTAATCACAAGTTGGGTCAGTATCAGTTCCCTTCCTTAAAGAAAGAAATCCTGCTATAGTGCATGGATGTGGGCACAGCATATTAAAGTGAAATGTTCACACTACTTGTCTGAACTCACCACAACGTAGTCGGAGCTCCCAGCAACTGTCTTCCTTCGAGATGGAATCTGTTAGCAGCAACATTTCATACTGGAGGCTGCTGGCCTGTAACAGACACACACTCAAAGGTTTAAGAAGTCTTGGTGATGCAGCAGTCCCTTTTGCCTTCTGATATTTAAAAAACACAGGTTCAAAACACATTGATCTAAGGAAATTTAATGCTGTGCCCATCTGCGATGACTGGCAATCTGTTTGAGAGCTGCAAACAACAGCCTAGACAGGCAGAACTGCCTGAGGAAATGCAGGCATATACCTAAGCACATCATTTTGTGCTCCACTCTGACATTTATCTTAATTCTCATCATGACACAAACACCTTCTCTATTAAAAGCAGACCATAATAAGAGAGAAGATGCAATGATGAGAACACACCAGCGGTCGCAGAAGGCAGAAAACAGAAATAGGAAAACACCAGAGTCTCTCACCAAGTCTGGATTTGCCCAATGTCCCTTCAGAGCTGCAGAAACCTTCCCAATGATTAAGTCATTCATTTGTTGTGTGGCCTCTGGATTGTCCCTAATTCCAGGAGGGAAAAGAAAAGAGAACACTGTCACGCTCTGCTTGTACTAAATCCCAAAAGCTCCAGGGATTTCAGCTTAGTTGATAGCAAACGTACAGTCAGTCTACAGTCTGCTGATGTGAGGTATCTAGTCTATAAAGCTACTCCTTTCTGATGGTGCATTCACAAGAGTTCACTGAAGTCAAAGGGCTGCATGCACCAAGTCAGATCTAACCTGGTCAGAAGGCACATGAGCTGTCGGACCTCCTCCCGCATGGTGGCTGCGCCCCGGCGCAAGTTGTAGTCAAAGAGCTCTCGGATAAGGCCCTGGGACACAAGGATGTGCCTGATGGCAGAGTTGGTTGCCAAAGCCCGCAGCAATGTTATGCAGTGCTCAGTCACAGCTGAGGCACAGCCATAGCATTTGGTTGACGATGTGTGGCCACAGCCTAAAACAGACAAGGCACGATACTGGCTGGCAGTAAACGTGGGTTGGACAGCGGTTCGCGAGGACTTCGTTGCTGCCTCTCTCTGCTGGAGATCGTATTCCAGGAGTTCCTTTCGAGAGGCAAACACTTTCTGAAAGCACAGAGGAGAAATGGAAGTTGTGGAATTGTGAGGCAGCACACAATTGCTAATCCCATTCACTGTGTGTTTTGTGGAGAAACACAACTCTAAATCCTTCATGTCAATGGCAAACTGAGGAAATCCATTCGAAATACCAGCCTCGCTCCCAGTTACCTGCCCTGTTTAAAGGCTTCTTGTCTATATTACAAGCACTGGAAATGTGACAAACCCACAGTATTCATGGCAACCATAGCTTTTAGAAATGATTATTTGTTATTTCCTTGAAAATATGCAGGTGATCACCTATTGCTAACAAATATCATTAAACACAGATGACATCCTCTTACGCTGTATTTCTGATATGCACTGTATCTGGTAACAGAAGGAAACACATGAATCAAATTCAAATCAAAGCACATCATACCTGGATGATTTTGGAAAGTTCATCAAAAGAGTTCTTGCAGTCACCACAATACTCCTGGGCTAACTGGAGTATATATCTATTCACACTAGCTGAGGTTGAACTTATCCCTCCACTACTACCAGATTCATCCTGGAACAGAGAGGAAAATAAAAAGGAATCACATGCGGAGACTACACACAAAAATAACCAGCACCTGAGCAAGGACCTTGGGTTGCTGTTGGCAGTGTAAAGGCCAGTGTTTCACCAGCCTTGAGTTCTGTGTGAGATCGATCTATTCCTTGTTACCTGTGGCTTTTCAGGGGCTGCCTCGTTCACTTTACACAGCAGGTTTTCCAGCTGTGGTCGGTGGCCCATTAGTTGGTGATACACTCTATCAGCCTTGTCCAGGAGAGTGTTGATATTTGTTACTGCCTAAGAATAAAAAAGAAAAGGAAACTCTTATGTTTAGATCCTATTTTAAATTCTACAGAACTCCAACGATCAGCCTCAAAGACTGACAGGCCACACAGTGCAATGGCTTCTTCACTGATTAGCAAGGCTCCTCACACAGGATGGTAAGGCATACACTACACCTCAAATTGTACAGCAAGGTAAAGAGATCTAGTGCTAGATAGCTAGTTTGTAAGTAAAGCACTGAAATATGCCTTTTGAAGAACTACTTATCTGGTGGGGCAAGACAGTAAATAAGGAATGCATTAGTCAGTGAGAAGCCTCGAAGGAGCATGCTTTTCACATTACTCCCAAGAGAAATGGACCTCTGATATCACTACTTGGCTGCTGACCCAGCCAAGAGACAGAGCATTCCATTAATGACTCTGCTATTAATCTCACCTTCTTTCGATCCTCTTCATTTTCTATGGGATCCACTGCACAGCAGGGCTTGGCATACAGCATGAAGTCAAAACGAGCATATTTACAGAACCCACAGGCATTGCAGAGGAAAGGATCTTTCTCATCATAATTAATGGATCTGAAAGGCAACCAGAAAGGTCACTGAACACAGCTGAACTTTATAAGAGTAACCAAGGCAGGGAAAACAGTTGTGAATGGACTCAGGTAAAAGAGGAGGATGGCCCTTAAAAGGTCTAACCTACCTACCTGCCTGGGGAAGCCACAAGTGAAATACATGAGGTACAGCAAAACCCACACATCAGGCAAATAAATAAACCCCTTGCAGAAGCAGTGCCACATTCCAGCCCGAAAAAGCAGAAACAGATGTGAATTTGTTCCTAACAATTCTACTTCAGCTACAATAATTCCCAGCTGAACATCAGACTAGGGCACTGTGCCCTTTAGCAGAACACAGATAAAAGGGAATCATTTTGTTTTGTAAGGTCTGTGCTTTCAATAGCTTTCACTCTTTACCCAGTTGCAGTGGGACCACAGCATACTTATTATCCCACTGCAGACTAGAGCAGAATGACATGAACTGATTTATAGCTCCCATAATTCAAGAAGGGATGTGGAAAACTTTCAATATAGCAGTAATCACCTGATCTATGGAAAGAATCTGCTAAACACCTTGAATCCGTGAGGATTAGAGAGAAGTATGGGGCAACAATAAGGGGAGAAGAGATATCAGATAAGGAGACAAAACTCACAAAAGAAAAGGATTTAGAATACTGTAGTGAAAGCTTGAATAGCACACAGTAAATTACACCCTGAGCCCTGCTCTGAATGAGGAGAGGACAGCAAAAGCCCTGCACAGACAAGCAAGCACTGTCTGTCCAGCACACTAAATCAGGGATCCTGTGGGGAACCCCCCCCTGCAATCATCTAATTGAACTCCAGCCTCATGCCCTTGGAACAGTCAGGCCAAAAATAATCTCCTCCTGGGAATTTTCCTTATTGAACTTCCGAGGGTCTGATGTGAAACTTGTGTGTTCTTTCAGCACTGTGCTATCAGCTTCCTTTGTTAGCCTGTATTAACATTAAATCCCTGTAAGCCTGTTTTATACTTCTCGACTAATTTGATCGTGCAGTTGTATTAACCAGAATCATGTGTTTGGTTGAACACCCATCGTGGGCAACAGCACAAAGGCTTGGTAAACCCTTGGTGCCGGCTCTGTGGGGAGGCAGGAAGGGGACATACCTGCACTTGTGGCACTGGTACACGTTTTCCCCACAGTTCCCACACACGCCGGGGTTGGCCGGGACGGAGGCGCTGCACCGGGGGCACTGCAGGGTCTCGGTGGAAGCCTGGTAGTTCTCATAGAAGTCTGCAAATTCAATCATGAGGTTGGAAGCCACGATGGGCAATGGCAAATCAATCTTCACCTCTGTCTGGCCTGGGGTCAGCTGGACCTTCTTAGCTTTGTGCCAACGAGCTGGCCTGGGAAAAGGGAATAAAGAGGCTTGGTTGGGAAGCACCCTGCCTGCCCACGCCTGAAGAGAAGCCAAACGCAACCGTCTCAGCTCCAAATCTACTTTAAACGGGATGAATGGAGAGCAGTTCTAGGATTCGTTTCCTTAGCTTCTGTATTGACACGATATGTAGCCAGAAATACATTTTAAGCCTTTATCCTCTTCATAGAGAGAGAGACTGTTTAGGATTAAAGAGCTGTTGATGCCTCATGGAAAAACTTTAATTCTACAGACATTTTCTAGGGATTTTCACCTCCATTTTTTTATTAGGAAGGACATTTGCATGAAAACAGGATATTTATTTCTAAAGATCTCATCTGCTCCCACTGCTTATTCTCAACCTGAAGTCAGAATCCTCTCTTTGTGACATCATAATCCTCTCCACAGCAGCCACTTGTGATGTCACAGAGGATTAAGACTTCAAATAAGCAATAAGCGGCAGGCACAGATTAATCCTTAAGCCAAAAAGATCTGATTCTGGTGAGAACATCTCAAGAAGTAAGAAGGGAAAGCACATAAGCACAACTGGCTCCAGACTGAGTGATGCACTGAAAAGGAACCATTTCTCATAGGTAAAGTAGCAGTCCAGAGCTGGCCCATCCAACTTGTAGTTTTAATTCTACTACAGGGCTTTAAACAAGAGATGATAATTAACACTTTCTGCATTTCTGGACATGCTGCAAGGTTCAAATCCCCTTCTGAATCAAACTCTCCAGGAGGTGCTCTTGGTGTCAACACTGATCTCCACACAGTAAAGTTAAGTGCTTAACACTGAGCCTGCACAAAGCTTGCATGCACAGAGAGAGGAATATCAGCTAAAACAAGGAGCTAGGCACCTCAGAAATCATAATGTCAAATTCAGAGACTTGCACATAAAACCCATGATGAACATACTTGTTTTTCAGCTCCACTATGGCCTGCACTGTCCTGTTGTTGTAATAGAGGTTGATGGTTCGGACCATCTTGGTCCGTTTCAGGTCTCCTATCTTCACTGTCACTTTGCTGATGGTGTGGCTGCCAATGAGTTTCACCACTTGCTGGGTTGTTGTGTACCTCGTGTCCACTTTAATGGAGGAAAGCTTGATGTACTGAGAAAACAAAACCAAGGACACGCCTGTATGATTACAGCCCCAAACCCTCAGAATCACTGCAAATCACTGCTGTAAACATTTTGGCTCCCTGTAATTGGAAAGGCTTTAAGAACAGCAGTTACTTACACAGAAGGGCACCTCTGGATTGTTGCAGACAAGGCAAGGATCACTCTCCAAGTAATAGCCATCAAACTCCACCAGCCCAGACAGAGTGCTGGAAGAAGGCAAAGAACATTGACACATACAATTGGGCATTCACTGTGTCTTAAACACAAGCCATTCAATCAGTGTAGTTTTAATTTACCTGCAGTCCTCAGCCCCAGATTTAGGAAGAAAAGCATTACAGTATAAAGCAGATTGAACATTACTGTCCTTCACTAGGCAGCATTTTAGTATAATTAACAACTATCAAAGCCATGACTAAGTACACAACACTCAAATCTGCAAGTCTATACCCTACAACCCTAATATTTTGTAACATTTACCAACAATGACAGCAAAAAAAGCTAAAGCCCAACTGCTGAGAGCACAGCAAATGTCACATTTTTCAGATGGCAGAAAGGAATCTCTATTCCCCCAAGCCCAGCTGCAGCAAGCACACCATCTCAGCAGGGGTCCTTCCTCCATCAGGATTTTATTACAAGGACTGTGTGTTCCCCTCTGGATGGCAGAAATGCTGCATGCCCTCCTCTGCTGAAAAGCTCTTTAGTGAAATGGATCAAAGTCAGGAGTAACTCACTTGTAAATGTTGGAGTTGGGGTGGTTGGTAAGAATGTGGTTTTGAGTGCGGAGGATCTCCACAGCCTTTTGGGAGTATTCCTTCAACTGAAACAACACAGTAAGGAAAATATTGTCTTCTCAGCATGTTTACTGCTAGAAAGACCTAAAGATCTCTCGTGGCATTCCAAGTCCCCCAGAAGATGAATGCTCTATACCAGAGAAATTCCTGTGGTTAAACCATTACCCAGGAATGCAATAGATCCTAAAATCAGACCTTTACCACCATAACAGTGCTATTTGTCAGGCAGTCACTGTAACTGCCTGCCAAGATTTGTGAGGCATTCCCAGCTCTTTAAACGTACACATGCAAGTATCAGTGAGCTTAAATTACTTGTTCTCAAGCCCACTGGTGCTCTAAGAAATCCTGCCACTTTCTTTGTCCAACAGTCCTGGTTACAAAAGAGTTCTAGGAATTGGAATATCAAAACCCTAGAAATTGGAGCTAGCAAATAAATGTATTTTCCCACAAAAGCTTCCTGTGGGAAAGATATTTTCTTCTAAAGAAAATTATTAACATAGACTCCAAAAAAGAACTCCCCAACCAAAAATACCCAAAATAAGAAAAACTCCACACTCCTCAAGTCCTGAAGGAGCCATTTTAACAGTTTTGGGAACAAGAAAAATTTCCACCAAAAGCTCTTTTGACAGAAAATCTGTCCCAGCTGTATCATTTCTGCTAATTCCCATGATATCATTCATCATTTGTGATAATCCATAGGAAGCAGTGGGACCTGGGATGCTGCATCTCCTCCTCAGGAGGACACTGTACCTTCTTCTCAGTCTGCTGTGTTTTCAGGGAGAAGTATCCCAGGAGATCTACAAACTGGGCAGCCTTTCTCCCATAGGCTGGAAGTTCTGGCCAGATTGACCACATGAGATCCAAGAGTAATTCCTGCTGAGACTTGTTTGAGTTCCTGTTGAACAGATGACATACAATTAGGGCTGTGAAGACAGCTACACAGACTGCATGGCATCTTATTCAAAACATGTGCTACAGTTCACCAAGCTTGGAAACCATTATCTTCCTATACATTGGAGTGAAAAGAGTTAATTCTCATCACTGACAAGCACCACTCTCTGAAATGAAAGCAGCTGTCTTGCAACAACTGATAAAGCTCTGAAGGACTGCAGCACCGAGTTGTGCCTTTCCCTATGCAACTCCCAACTTTGTAACTTGTATGAGTCTGCATCTGCCTCAGAAACTCACTTGCTCACAAATACCTCCTTCCCTAGGTATCAGGAGCCAGAGCCTGCAGGCAAATACAATGCTTCTTGCAGATGACAGCTTAAGTTAATCACGAAGTCTCAACTTCTACCTCCAGCCCCAGTAACTGCAAAACAGCGTGAGCAAGCCAAGGGAATACAATCATCTGCAAGCTCCAGCATCCTTCAGGAAGAAGGCTCAAAGTATTAACTCTCACCCAAGGACAGAACTGTGCCTAACTGAGCTGAAGCTGGCTAAGGGGAGCCTGATCGGAGTCCTCCAGCTCACCTGTAGATGTGGAGTGTGAGGCAGTGTGCTTGCCATCTCACAGAGGACGAGTTGGACTCCAGCAAGAAGCAGCGCAGGAACTGAATGAGGGTCTCCTTGTCAGCAAATTTGTTCAGCTGGTTCACCAGAGCTGTGCACAGCTGATCCTCCTGACTGCCAACACCCTCACCTAGGGGACACCAGGTGGCACAGTGAGACTTAAGAATGAAGATGAACAGACTATCTCACAAGCAGGCCAGTTTCTCATTTTATAGCTCATAAAGCCAGGATAACAGGGACAAGTAACTGTGTTTCAAGGAACAAGCAAATTTAGTGTTCCTTTCTTTTTCCAAAACTATGACCTAGTACTCCTAACACAGCAGAAAACCGCTGGAAAACTTGCTAGTAAGGGTGTGAGAAATGTGCCACACATACTGATAAAAAGAAAAGGATCAACCATGGGGCAGTAAAAAGGCTCACAGAGATTCATCTTAAAGAAAGCCAAAACAGTTCCCTGAAGAAAAGCCAAGAAAGAATTTATGCCCAGGACATTTATAGGAAAGCTTAATTACTTTCCCAGGACTTTGGGTATTCATTAAGCAGCAGTCCTGGCAATAATAGGGTTTACAAGTCAGCCAGTGGAAACAAGTCTGAACATTACTATTGAATTGCAGAACTAACTGGGTGTGCACGTCCAGTACTTGTTTCAATCCCCACAAGCATGTCAACCTCCTACAGCCTAGGACAGGCGTGCTGGGTGGAAGCTACTTCATTTTAAGAATCAGTAACTTCCATAACATTATCTTGAAGCCCACTCTAGTTAACAAATACTCACAGTGGGTTTGGGATGCACTCAGCACTTAATTTCAGCCCCAGCTTCTAGGGCATACTCCTTCATCTTTGTCCCTTCCCTATCTACACACAGTAAAACTGCTCTTCTCTCCTAATTGTTGCTCTAGTCTGCAAGTGCCCTTGCACCAGCCTATGACCCTTTCCCAACAGTGGCATTTATCACAAGAAGAAGCAAACAGTTCTTTCTAAATTGACTAAGAAAGGCTGAGAGGAGCAGACTTTATCTCTAAAACCACCACAGACAACCGGGCAGAGCAGCAGCTCACCCTCTCGCTCCTTTTCCTTGTCTTCTTTCTTGCTCTTTTTAGTGGAGGATTTGCTCTGTGTTGCTGGCTGCCCAGAGCCTGATGCTGCAGGAGCAGAGGTGGAAGAGGTGCTTGATGATCCCGAGGATGAAGCCACAGACAGCACTTTACTGCCACACAGAGCACAAGACAACAGCTGCAGGAGAACTGGTGACACTCCTTCATCTACCAGAAAGCTGACTTGAAGGAGGAAATAGAGAACCGCTGCAGAGAGAGGAAGAAAATCTTTGAAGCCTGAATTCAAAAAACAAGCAAGCAAAAAAACCCCAACCTAAACAAAAAAATACCTTTGACTGTGACAAGGACCATCCCACAAACTCACAGAACTCTCCTGTCCCTGCACTGTACCTTTGGGCACACCAAGGTAAAGTGTTTCATCCCAAATTACACACTAGAACAACAGCAGCTCAAGCAAGACAACACAGATCCCCTATTTCTGTTCTTGTGAGTTAGCCATTACACCAGATTGTGTACTTTAGCTAAGAACAGATGCCATTAGAGCACTGTGATAATTAGTACTGCAAACTGTTCAGTCCTACTCAAAACTCTCAGCTGTGTCCTCCCTTCTTCTCTGCTGAGATTCCCCATCTGATAAGTCTCAATGCAGACCAAGACAGGTAATACATCCCCTCTGCTCCCTCAAATACTCTTCAAGAACTCACAGTCATCTTTAATGCAGAATTTCTGCCAGTTCACTGTTCGCTGCGTGGCAATCTCTGCACAAGCCTTCAAGTGCTCCATCTGAAAGGCACTATGGGACAGGATTAAACCCCGTGTCAGTGTTCCTGACACCTCACATCAATGCAGTGTACATTTTTCCTAGCACAGTGACACACTTCTCCTTACCAAGCTGATCAAGGTATCATATTGCAGGGCAGAGCCTGAGCTTGCTGTGACCACACTGGCACGAAGGAAAATGCCTTGTTCTTCCAGGAGCTTTTTGATCCCACGAACATGGGAATCCAACGTGTGCAGGTCTCTGAGCTGGCGGTATTTGTCCTTTGAGCCACAGATGAAGAGCAAAAGCTTGCGAACTTGGCGGCGCACAAATGGGGTCTGCTGGATCATCAGGTACTAGACAAAGAAAAGGCCACAACATCAGCACTGTGAACTCAGCAGCAGGCAACTTGTGCCACCAAAACATCATGTGTTCTCTTACACAAAGAAAAGATATGGGAGACGTATTCCTGAATCTGTCAGCTTTAAGGGATGGTAAAGACACCTGTAAAAGTAAGTCACAGGCAGAAGAAACATCGCAAAGCGACACTGCAGCATCCTGAGCTGTGCCACTGTGAAACAGCTTCTCCTTTGTCATCCATGACATCAAATAAAAAACTAGTCAAGCCTAATTAAGAAATCCTACCCCACACTTGTGCAAACGGAAGATGTGATCTCAACTAGGAAGCTATACGACCAAAGGAACCAAAAAGATATACTCCAGATACCTTACTGTCTTTTATAAGGAATATGTTAAATACCAAGTACAGTTACATTGCACCACCCCAGAGAGAGTTTTCAACTCCTATTTTCTGGCAGCAGACACTGAGTTACAGGATATAGCAGCAGTGTTATTTTTCACGTATGCTTTCCTATAGATTCCTGTTCAACAGGAATAAAACAAAGCCAACAGCTCATCTTCTTCCAAGGAGGATTAAAAAAATCAGAGATCAATCTGAGATCAATTCTTCAAAAGCTCATCTCTCCCATGAAAGGGAATATTCCTGGAATGGTTTTGTTCAAGTCCATAGATCTATCATGCTCTCAGTTACCTCAGACAAGAAGTAGAACCAGGAGTGGTCAAAGATGGGAGGCGGGATGCGGGAGTTTGTGTCTGCAATCTTCTTGATCTGATAGGGCAGCCGCAGCACCATCTCTGTCAGGAGCTGAGTGTAGGCCTCAAAAACATCAGCAGCATGACCCTGAGAGCAAAAGCAATCCATCAGGCTCTGGCACTGAACATTCCCAAGGAGCTGTCACGACAAGCTACAGGGTGCATTTATTGATTTGCTAAAAACAAAGCTTTTTTGCATCTTTGCAGCCAGAATAAAAACCTCCCAGCTGATTAAAACAAGCCAACAAACCTGCATGAGGACTTTAACTAGACAGCAACTATGAGGATGCAGTAAGCTCATTTGTAGTATATAAAGCATTTTAATACAGGAGCTTTCAGCTTAGGAGACATTCTTCCATTTAACTACACCTGTACATATATCAGAGCCCCCTTCCCAGCAGCATAAAGGTACCACGGTGGTAGAACTAGTCTAGGATTTAGGGTGGAAATCCTCATCAAATCCTAGGCTTCCTTGCCATAGGAAGTAGCGGTTGCTCAGGAATTCTGCCAAGCACAAGCAGGCAGGAGTTGGAGGAGCTTCCCTTCAACCAGAAACAGTGACAGCAGCTCCACACAACTGCCTGGTTTAGGAGTGCACTGATGGACGTAGCGAACTGGGCTGCTCTGAGAGAATTCAGACTAATCTTAGTTTTAACTACAAACTATAGGGACAGATTTCAATTGCACTACTAAGGGAAAACCAGTTCTGCAAGGATGCTTTTACTTGGTTCTCTGCAGCAGCCTCTTAATGCAGGTTATGTAAACCTACGAGCATAGGCTAGGACTCACCTTCACATACTGGCGGAGGAAAAAGGGGCTCATGTCAGGTGGAGAAGAAGTAGTGTGAGGTTTCAGGAGCTGGCTGGTGGCTACAGGCTCCTCATCATTCTGCTGGCTTTTCCAATACTCCAGCAAAGACTTCAGCACATGCAGACAGTAGTCAACAGCACCAGAACTCAACAGTGCAGCAGCAGTGGCACTAGAGATGAGGGAGGAAGACTGAAACAAGAGGAGCTGGGTTACTAAAGCACCTGAGAAACACCACGTTGGAGGGGAAGGGGAAGCTGTGAGAAGCACACAGCAGTTGCTGACTGTGGCTAACAGAGCAGGTTTTTATGGAACTTTAGAGGCAGCTTTTAAGTTTGGGGTTTGTTTGAGGTTGGAGTTTTTTGGGGTTTTTCTTGTGTGTTTATGAAAAGCAACTCAAATATTTACAGAGACTCTTTTGAACAAGCGCTTAGTAAAGGAAAACAAATAAAATCTCTTCTTAAGTCTAATCTCCCCTCGACACATGTGCCAGAGGCCACTCTGCTATGGATTAGACAACGAGGGCTTTTTGCCTTTCCTTTCACAACCCCCCTTCTTTATTTTATTTATTTATTTTAAGTTGGGATTTCCATTTGTTCCTCTGGGATTTGGCCAGCTGGGTGGGAATTCTTGGTAGAGAAAGAGGCCCTGTTGCAGATGCAGCTCAGAGGCTCTGCTCCACCCAGGTATTGCTCCACCTGCATTCTGCAAGACGATGAGCTTTGATTTCTGTGGGAAGCTCAAGTGAATAACAAAGGCTGGAGAAAAAAGCTACTGTAAATAAAACTATTAAAGCAGGGCTGTAAATCCAAACAAACCCCACAGCTCATAAGCTCATTAAAATTTGATGCAGTTCAGACTAAATTTTTTAACCTCTATGCTTTTTTTATTAATCTCCTTCCCACCACACATACTGCTTTTTTATGCCTTATTACTGTACCTTTTAGCAACAAATATCTAAGGAATCCTCTTAGTGACTTTTACGTTGACACAGCAGCATATTGCTTTCCAATAATCACATTACAAATCCTCTTTAACCCCTTCAGCACCGGGGACAGGCAAGGAAAAAATGTGCCAGGCTGTTTGAAATACCATCATTAATGTGCTGCCCTTAACTCAGCCAGAAACTGTGCACAAAACAAGTGAATCCAGGTGTCTTTACATGCCCCTTTCCTCCATTCTGAATTTCAGAGATCTTTTTCCACAGGAGGTGAGTAACACTACAGATTCCTCACACATTTTTCCAAATGTTTTCCAAATCCAACTGTTTTTCAGTTTCAGACCAGCTATTTCCGTTAGCAGATTCCAGACCATCTCTGATGACTAAAAGCCCCCCTTCCATATTACCCCCCTAGCAAAGCAGTTTGAAAAAGGTACCTCACAAATGGAAGACTTGGATCCTGACTTAGTTCTGGACATGAACACACTAAGCAGCCTCATCACCACCAAGTGCACTTCATTCACAGGAGAACGCTCATTTTTCTTAGACACATCCTGCAAAGAGAGAGCTTCCCTGTTACAGAGCTGAGCACAATGTCCTAAGCACCTACATCTCACTGCTCTGACCCTCAGGAAGCATTAAACTCAAGCAGCTATACCAAAAAAGCAGCACAAACTCCTCAATGTAAGGGTAGACAGTGGCCTGAGTGCCAGAGAATAATATTATACAATCAAAGAGCTATACATGCATTCCTGTTCATGTCTGGTTTAAGAGTATAATCAAGCAAAGCAAGTTTTCACGCTCACTTGTAGATGCTAGAACCAGGAAACAGCAAGAATTACACCCATGTCATTCTCTACCTTGTGTAAAGTGAGCCAAGATAAATTAACTGCCTGAACACATCCATATAGCAGTGTGTTTCTGTGAGTCCCATGCATCTCATTGCTCCACGGAAAGAAACTCTGTCTAGAAGGAGCAAATCGAGGGTGTGCACACACTACGGCTTACCTTTTTGTCCATGCATAGCTCTGCAATCAGTTGGGACAGAAGGTTATCTAAAGCTCCCTTATCTTTCTCATCATCTCCATCTAGGTCTGTTGTGAGCATCAGAATAACCTGGCAAGAGAAGGCAGGGAATAAACAGAGGCAGGTGCCATGTTTTCAAGTTAAATGCAGCTGATCTTTCACAAGACATCACAGATTTTACCTTGATTAACCTGTGTTCTTTCCCAAATTCTACCTGTACCATCACACCTGATTTTGACCATTCAGTATAAACCCCAAAGACCCAAATACATCAGAGTTCAAGGATTTCAGCCTGTAGGCTCATCAGCCAGCTGTAACACCACACTGAGAAAGGGCACAGGTCTAGCAGAAGTCAATGGGTAAAGGCTGCTGAAGCAAACACTTTAGAGATGGACACACACTGTGACTGGGCAAGAAACAGCAAGGGAAAAGCATGTGCAAATAGAAACCAGGCAGTAGTAGTGGTGATTAACTGATTAGATTTAACTCCTGAGCCCTCCTCACCTACCTGCATATAAGGAATGGCCCGGACTCCTCCAACATTCCTCAGCTGAGGTAAGTTTTGCAGCAGCCTCTCCAGCAACATCAGGCGGACCATGTGCAGCCTGGGAAGTGAGAAGCCAGGATCAGACATGAAGCATTTCAGACATGTCACAAGAAACATTGGACCCAGCAGGAGCACCAGCAGAACACTGCCATTCACCACAGAAGCGCAGAGCATGAGGAAATCCTGAAACCATCACAGCCACACACACAGAGGAGCAGAATCCTTCAGACTTTGCAGTCAAGCGATGTCAAAGATCATCTTGACAAAGAGTTGCAGAGCAACTGACAACAGACATAGTTACTCACTTCAGAACTACTCTGCCTAGCATGACCACATGCAGAATTCAACAGTATAGGAACAAACACTACAAATCAGTTCCAAAGTGCACTGTAAAATTGACTGAGCACGTCTCCTGCAGAAGTAAAACCTGCAGATCTTTCCCAAAGTGCTCAGCACCCTGCACATACTTTTCTCCTAAGACTGAATTTCACAAGCTTCCCAAGCTGTGTATTTTGGTTATTTCTCTTTTCACTTGACTCATGCAGGATTTTTTCATCATTCAGGCAGCAGTTTGGTGGCATGTTCCATGGTGAATGCACAGGGAGGCATTTTGCCATGGCAGTGTGCTCTGTTCAATGCTTCTGACTTCCACTCTTTACTATCCAACATTCACAAATCACACTCCATGAACTCCAGCACTGTGGTCCACTCCTCCGAACAACACTGCAGACCAGATGTGCTGTTCTTCAAGAGGAAAGCAAAGCCCCTTCCTTGCCTGTTGCTGGTGTGGACGTCTCCCTCTGTCTCTCCTTCCCCTTCTGAACCATCTCCCTCCTGCTGGCCCGTGGTAGTGCTGATTGCACCGGTGCTGGAGCTGACACTGCCTGGGCCAGCGGGGTGGCCCTCGGCTGTTGTGTCCCCATAGGCACTGCTACGGCCAGACACTGGGAAAGGAAAACAAAACCAGGGAAAGACAATGTGAGCACAACTGAACTTGCATTTTCCTGCTTCACAGCAACTGACACAGCTGAATGTACTTCAAAACTATGATACTAAAGAGACAGTGTCTTTGGTGCTCTTCATAAAGCTAGAAGAGCTTCATGACCCTCACCTTTGTGGCACAAAATGAATTGGTTCCACAGCAGTAATTTAAACTGAGTCAGAAAAGGTGTGGATGGGCAGCACAGACATAGCTTTAATAGAAAAGACTGTGATTATTTTACCTGGGTAACAGTCCCAAGTGAAAAAAGAGAGAAATTAATTCTATCCCGTCCAAGCTTACCCAGCAGTATAGTTAATTCTTTCAGTCTTACTCTAGGCTACTGCATCCTAACAGGCCAGAAAAACACCACTGCAGACTCCACGCTTGTAGAGAACTAGAAGAAGTGAGCAAGTAGTCTGTACACAACTATACATTAGTGTGTCTGCAGTAACCATACACTGCTGCATGGCATCGTCTAATTGGAACTTAAGAGTCCTTCTTTGCAGGGATTACTCACTCCTCCTCACTCTGGTGAAGTCCTGTTAGAGCAGAACCCAGATGTACTGGTGCACAAGAGACACTCACCACTGTGCTCACCAGCCACAGAGTCCACAGCGCTGCCGCCGCTTTCAGAGCCCACGCTCCCACCGTGGTCTGCAGGTGATGTCCGAAGAGTAGAGCCGTCTGTTGCAGCGGTGCTGCCTTCATCATCAGACGCTGGAGCTAAGAGAATAAAGAGAGCTGTTACAAGTAAAAACACTGCCTTGATAGAACTTCAAAAGGCATGCATGCTATGAAAGGAAAGGCACAAAGGTTTGGGCTTTGTGTCACTTCTCAACTACAAGCCAAAAGGGAACTTGGAAGTGTGCATTTAAGCCTGCTAAAAGCAGCGGAGGGGAGACACCCTGAGAAGGAAACCTCCTCATCAAACTGGTAATCATGCAAGTTACTTGAAGAGCAATGTTTGCTTGTGCATAAATGGAGAAGAAATACAGTATATGGTTTATTTGGTCTGCTTTATTTTAAGGAGAGGAAATAGCTTCCTCAGAAGCCTATAGTAAATGTCTTTCAAAGCAGGGAAAGGCCACAAACATGCTAACAAACACAAGCGAAGCCAACAGCAATAACTGGTTCTTCAAAACCATATTTACAAACAAATTTCAAGTTATTATTTAGGACAAAAGCAAAAAAGCTTGATTCTTTGCAGTGAACAGTTACCTGATGCTGTTGTATCTGACAGTGTTCCAGCATCAAGAGAAGAAGAGCTAGGTGCTTGGCCAGATAGTCCTAAACTCTGAAGCCCCAGTGCACTGCTGCTGCTCCCTGCAAGAAGAAAGCAAATTATGGGTCTTTTTCTATGAGAGAATGATGTTAGCTCTGGCCTTCTCTGTACGCTTCATCATTCTTTTGTCTCTGCTTTGTTGGTGGTGACATCAACAGCTCCTGCTTGGTTTCTGTCCCAGTTTCCTCATCTTTTATTTACCTTTTTGACTGCCAACACCACCCATTTCTTACCTTGCTGATCTTGTTGCAAGCTCAGAGCAATAGCCAATTCCACCATTGTTTCATCATCTGCATCTGGAGGAATATCCAGCATAGGAGGAAACCCCTCTGCTCCAGCAAGAAGAGCTTCCAGGGGTGAAGGGTTCCCGTTATTTACATTTTCAGAAGTCTCCAGAACCATAGATTCAGACTATGGAAAAGAAACACAGCGAGAACTTTCACTAAACCACCACCAGCTAACAGAGCACTACAAACTGAGTAGTTTGTAGTAAATTAATCATAAGTAAATGATTAATTTACATCATAAGTAAATTAAACTCAAGCACTTCACATACTTGAAAGGCTCTGAAGAGAAGCACTCTGGACTTACCACCATCTCAAAGTCCCCATGATCAACTTCACTTTGCTCCTGGCTTTCCTGTCGGATGTGCTCACCATTTGCTATCCCAGAACTCTGCAGCTTGTCTTCCGCATCATCATCGTCATCGTCATCCTTATCTCCTGAGTTACAAAGGAGAATTAATCATTCATAAATGCCCTCTTTTTTCATAACATGACAAACAAGGTGAAAAACCCCTAAGTTACATTCAGTTTACCCCCCGGTCACTATTAGATTTCATGGACAACTACAATTCCCATCAGTGCTAAAAAAGCATCTCTTGGATGGAAACTTGGTACCCTAACTTTGGTCTGCACCCAGCCTTATGACTTTAGAAGGACTTAAAAATATGCACAGAAATACTAAGACAGTCTGGATTACTACCCCCACATAAAACAATGAGATTTCCCTGTCACTGAAAGGGGAGTCTTGTCTCAGAGAGATCTCCCCTATGAATCCCAGACTATTGAAGAGGTGAATGTTTAGTTTTTAAAGAAGGGAGTTAGGGGATAAGACAGAGCAAGAGAACGGAGAAAGACTGGTTTCAGTCTTCTTTAGCCCCAGTTTATAAGACTACTTTATTTTCTTGTCTTTTCTGACAAAGTAGGTCACACTCATCTAAAGACAAAGATGAATCCATCCTGCATACCCATAGGAGTATTGCTCCGAGGGGAGGATGGCAAAGTGACGTGTCTCCGCTTGTTCCTTGGTCTCAGCACTCTGATCAAAGCTTGTTTGCAAGAAAAGCTCACTGCAGGATCCTAGAGGGTTAATAATTAATCATTAAACTTCTTAAAGTGTTTCTTCACAGTATTTGGAAGGACAGCTAAAAATACACTTATGACTCTGTTGGTCATGATTCAGGTAAGACGTAAGCCACTGCTCACTTCTGAACTCTGTTTCCCCAGCAGCCCTAAAGCAGTACTTCTCATTCCACACGCA
Source organism: Loriculus beryllinus (assembly GCA_039877255.1). NCBI lineage: Eukaryota > Metazoa > Chordata > Aves > Psittaciformes > Psittacidae > Loriculus > Loriculus beryllinus. Next base: position 39,241 of record JBCJKH010019717.1, read on the forward strand.
GCTCATGACAAACATGACTAAAATACAAGGAGAGAGAAGTTTCTCCTTCCTTCACCTCTGGCTCTATGTTTTTGGCTGCATGCCTCTGTTTTATATCTGTACTACATGTTATCGTTCTACCTGCATTTAATTATCTTCATAATATGGAATCATGGGAATGTTTAGGTTGGAAAAGACCTTCAAGATCACTGAGTCCAACCGTTAACTACTGCCAAGGCTACCACTAAACCATGTCCCTAAATGCCACATCTACATGTCTTTTGAATACCTCCAGGGATGGTGACTCCCTAGGCAGCCTGTTGCAGTGCTTGATAACCCATCTGGTGAAGAAATCTTTCCTAATATCCCATCTGAACCTCCCCTGGTGCAGTGTCACAGAGCCTGAGGCAGAGCAAGATTACACACCGGGCAAAGTAACATTTGCATGTAGATCTTGGATGCTGTATGGATACAATCCAGTTCACAAGTGCAGTATCCATGGATAATATCCACTAAAGCATTGACTGTGGCTTCAACGTGAGTGAGACCTAAGGAGGAAGAAAAGTAGGGCTGTGATCAACAATCTTTCCATTTCAGAACACAGAGTGAGACAAAACAGGAGGCATCTTCTGTTTGTGGGCTTCAAGGCGCAACGTCAGCACTACAAATACATTGATTTTCAATCCAAAATGATCTTACACACCACTCTTGTCTAACAGAATACTGTGCTTGTGATGTACCAGCACCACTGAATATCCTCTAACACCCTCCATCAAGCCAAATGTGACTAAATCAATCACCTTTTTACTAGCACAATACACGTACCTCTGAACAAAAGCTTTAGAGCAGAATTTGCAGCTACACCTTAGAAAGCACACACAGCATTGTTAGGATCATAAGCCTAGACTGAAACAATTTTCTCTGTTCACAAGCTTAAAGTCGGATCCTTCAAACTACACAAGCTTGACAATAGCAGATAAGGAGCAACACACCTGGCAGGCAGGCAGGGGCAAGGAAGGCATTTTTGGGTTTTGATGCATGTAGCTTCCAGAAGTGGTTAACCAGCTGGGTAATAAAGGTGCAGCCTTCTCCTTCAGCCTGTTTCAGGGCCTCCTGCCCTTCTTCACTTTCTGTACAGATTAAAAACACTTGTCAAGTTTATGCAGGGAGAGCATTACCAAGCAGGAAACACCAATCTTATTCAAAATGGCTTTTGTTAGACTGATGTCCTCATTCCAAGGACCATCACACACCTAACGTGTCAAATAGAGATCCTGTCACACTGAACCAGACACCCCTAGACACCTTCAATTGCTATACCAGAAAGCTGGAAAATATTACAGACTTATCTACCTGTTTCCAACTGTGGCAGCTTTGATTCTGTATAGTGGACCAGATTGTTTGGTCTCATAATAGCAATGGATCGAGCAGTGATCACCAGCCTCTGAAATACTTCAGGATCAAGGTCCTTTCCTTCTTTGGTTGAGGAACTCAAGTACTGAATGGCTTTACTTAACAATGCTTGATCCTGTAACACGAAAGATAACATAGGGAAAGGAAAACATCAGACAGCAGCACAACAAAGCAACCGAAGTACAACTGCAGGACAGATCCTAGGGGTATCTGATGCTCGCTGCTGTAAGCTCTTGGCTGTTTTAACTCTTGGCCTATATCATTTAGGAAGAACAGCTAAAATTACAAAATCACCCTCTCTAACAGAAGAAATCTGGCTTGAGAATTGATTTTCACATTTGCTTCCCCTCAGGCTTAAATGTGGACGGAAAAACCAGTGTATAAACATAATCATCCAAGTGGTTAGCAAAGGCCATCTGCAAGCATCTGTGCATTAACTGCAATTACACTAGCACAGTCTAACCACTACTTACCCTGGCAATTTCCTATCACCCTAAGCCAAATGCCTGTGGAAACAGAAACCAGAGCTAGAGACAGAGTTTACAAACTTCATGTGTTTCGAGATCCCCATGTCTCCAGATTGACATTATTTCCACACAAAATCTTCAAAAAGCATTTTAAGCAGTGAAGTTCTGGTGAAACACAGAAGCCAGCAATGCAGGCAGCAGGAGCTGATGGAGAACTAGCCAGCAGGTTTACATTGAATGGAGGAAGGCATGCTGCACCTCAACCATAAACTGGGATGTTACAGGAGTCATTGAAATCCTTGCAGTGTCTTACCTTGTGGTTGTGGTACGCCGAGCGGCTGGTGTGCAAGCTGGCCAGGAGGCTTTTGGTTTGCTGCTGGACACTGGAAGGAGCTGGCATGGACAGCAGCATAGTAGCCAGTTCTTGAGCTGCCACCTTATTCTTTTCCTGCTCCCAGGAAGAGACAAGAAATTCCTCAGTACATTTACCATTAAGGTGATGCATGAATGTGATTTCTCAGTGTACCTGCAGCTCCCTCCCTTTGTGCAAGTTCTACCTCCAACACCATTTTAGTAGCCTCCTCAGAGGTTTTGGCATTTAAAGAACATTTACATGTCTACATAAGAACAGTCCTTTTGAGATTTTTGGGCTTCTCCCCTGCTGTTTTAGTAAACGAGGTCACTCCTCAGCACTAAAACCCCACCAGCAATAAATGCAAATGCCAACTGTCATTCCAAACTAGTTTCACATGCTCTTTGCTAAGTCAACTTTGAGATCAGTGCCCTGAGCAAAACGGATGCGGCTTCTCTTCCATATCAGGCCCCCAGGGCTGCAGGAGGTGCTGCTGATCTTGCCCCTCCTCCCCCAGCTCTGAAAGCTCAAGAATGTATTCAGAAAGTTACTTGCCTTCTCGTTGACTGGTCCTACAGCAAAGCAGCTTTCCAGAGCTTCTAAAGAACTCACTACTAGCCTGAAGGGAGAAAGGAAAGCAGGCTTGAGTACAGCAACCCTTCTCTCTCCTTAGCACTTCGCTTTATGCGGGCTACAGTCATGAGTAGCTCAGAGACAGCTAACGAATGCCAAGTACAAAATCAAAGCATGATAAAACCTGCCACAGGCACCATGCATATCATTTCATTGTGTTACAGACCAGAGTTAAACCTGGCTCACGCTCACAGACAAACTTAGGACTGCTTTAATAATCCACAGCTGAAAGACAGGGGCTTTTCTCTCCCAAAGAGGATAAAACGTTTCCTTACGCAGCCTGCAGCAGGGATAACTTGGATTGTCTTGACAGTACCAATTCACCATGGCCCACAGACGTTACATATGACTGCAGATCAAGGGGTGGTGTGACACATGGGAAGAAGCGTAACTGACTTTGCTAAGGGAGCAAGATTCTACTCGCTTGCTGTTTCCACACAGGTTGCTCTTTCCAATTTGGGAGTTTCAGCACAAAATATTCCAGAGGAAAATTAACCTGGAGCACTGGGTATGACCCAAGGGAGGGATGCTGAGGTCTAAACTTTTGATAGTGGTAAGGCAGGCTTGTAAAATCCTTGCCCCAAGGGAAAACCTTACTTATACCTCAGGGCAAAGTGCTGAACCTCCCTTGCAGCACTTGATGCCTTGGGGCAGAACTACCTGAAATGCCATCTGACACACCAGAAGGAGCAGTGCAAGAACACAGGAAAAAGGAGGGAAGAGATAGGATTAAGGGGATAATAACAATGTAGGCTTGGATATGAGGTAGAAGAAACAATTCTCTGGTCTGGTGGTGATAAGTAAATAACACAGTGCCCTACCCACAGCCACTCTCCATAAGGCTGGTAGGGGAATATCAGTGGGATCAAAAGATTCAAGGAGGGAAGAAAGCAAAAAGAGGAGTCTGTCAAACAAGCCACAGTTATGTTGTATACAGCAAAAATCTGCAAACCACCTCATCTTTACACTTTGCTAAACCATCTGCCATGCAATGACCAGGATGTAAAGAAGCAAATGGCGCTTGGAAAACAAAGAGTAATAAAAGAACCAGTCAACAAAAGCCACATCATGTGTTCTGCCTCTCTGACACACACTCACTCGTGCAGAGAAAAGGATGCCATACTAACCGGTCCAGGGTGGTTAGGGACTCAGATTCAGAACTTTGGGGGAGCAAAGAAAAAGGAAAAAAAACAAACAAAAAGAAATGTGTAAAGCTCACAGAACAACTCCCTCAAAGACACTCTAAGCAAAAGGCAAATTAAATGGGGAAGTCAGGAAGCTGGGAGAGCGCTATACACAGGGAATCTAAGCACGGTTCGCTCTATCTGGGCAGCAGACACTTGCCTTGTAGCAAAAGAAATCAAGGAGAACCAGGCCACCTAGCACAGAGAAGCCAAGCACATTGCTTAAAGCACCACTGAAGGTTCAATCTGAGTGCAGACACCAATCTCCTGCTGGGAAAGCTGCCTCTTGCCTGGCATTAGTTGATCCTACTCAAGAGGCCATTTATAAGGTAACCATGCTGCATTCTGTAACACGTTAAGTAGAAATAAGGAGTATTTTCTTTTGGTTCTGAGTTTTTACACTATAATCCCACTGCTCTGGGAACCCAAGGCAGCATGTCTGTGCTGAGAGGGACATCTTGTGGAGATGGCACAGCGGAGGAGGGAAGAAAAGAGAAAACAAGCACAGGGAAAAAAAACCCATCCACTATTAATGTTACAGGATGGCCAAATAGGCCCTTCAACTGGACACAACTGCTACTGCAAGCCCTGAACCTTTACCTGAGAATTTCAGTAAGGCTTTTGCCTCACTGAACCACCGTTTACTCAGTCAAGCAGCATATCCCCTAAAATGCTCATCTTTCAGCAGTGCTAGTTCCTCTTTGATCTGCTTCCCTCCTATCCTTGTCAGGCTTCCTTCAACCCTTATGATACAGGCTGTATGAGCTCAAAGTCTCTTCATTCTGCTAAATACATGCCCAGCTCACCCCTGTGGTGTGACTCTCAGTAGGGACAGGGCAGAGGAAAAAACCCAACACTTTCTCCACCACAGTGGTGAAGCTCAAAACACGGGGGCTACAAGGGGAGATGGTGGGAACCACTTGCCTAAAGTGAAGTCACACACAAAGCTCTCCTCAAGTGACCTGAACTTCAGATAGGCCCAACCTTTGTGAGCTCTAGAGAATGAAACAGGGCCAGCTTGAAATGAGGAAATGTACCAAGGAGGCAGAAATTTCATTTAGCTCTTCCAGACTGCTGAAACAAATGGCCTTAGCAACACGAAGCATGCACACATATCTAGCCAGCTACTCCAGCAGATAAAGAGTAAGCACAAAGCCCTCCTTGGAGGATAATCATTGACTTTCCAGTTATTGTTTTGTATGGCAACAGCTCACTAACTCTCTTAAGTTCTCCCAGTTAAGAAAGACACACCAGTGTACTTAAGTCTCCTCTACAGCAACTATAAGTCAAAGGAAGACCACAGAAATACCTCTCCAGGACAGTCCCACTGGCAGCAGCAGGCGTAGCTGACTCTGTGTCTCCAGTGCCATTCCCTTGGTTCAGGTTTGGGGGGCAAACGTTGCTCACTGAAGCCGAAGGGAAATCCTCGGGGGGCTCATCAGGCCATCCAAACTGCTCTTTGGTTTTGCCATAGATTTTGATGGAATCCATCATCGTGACTCCAGCAGGATCCACAGAAGCCCCAACTGCAGTGATGAGAGAAACTACTTAAAAACCAGCAAACCAGTTTCTTTTGAATACAGACAAGAGTAGTTCGGAAGGTCAGGATAGGGATTATGTGCGTCATTAACATACAACCACTCTGACAGTTTCATCTCCTTTACTCCCCTTCTCTATTACCTCAACACAGACTTACTGAGCTGAGCATGTTCACCCACTACAGGAAGAAACCAGGCCATAAGTTATTAAATGTCCAGGATCCACCCCTTAAACCATTTCTTAGGTTAGATTATGGATCCCTGCTATGAGGTGAAGCCTCAACCCCCCAAAGCAAAACCCACAGGTAGTGAAAGCAAACAAGCAACAAAGACTTACTGAAGATGGTGAGTTTTTTGTCAGCCTGTAGGGCCTCCTCCCGAGTGAAAGGGAAGTCAAACCAACGAGCCCTGGTCATGTTGAGCTGCATGGTGCGGCCAAAGATCTCCAGGTACGAGGGGGCTCTCTCTATTGCCTGGGTGCCAATCTGGACCCTCATGCCTGTCATCACCATCGTGCTGTTGTTGTTTGTCACTTCGATGGTGAAACCCCCAGGCTGTAGAGGACAAAACACAGCTTAGAAAGGTGAAGTCAGAAATTCACTCCTAAGCGAAGAATCTAAGGCTGTATGCAGATGCCTCTGCTGTTTATCCAACAGTATGCTGGGCAGACTCCTAAGAACAGGCATGTGTCCATCCGGACGATAATGTCACTTACAAGGCCAACAGAACCCCCAAACTTCCCTGCTTACCTTTGTGTTGGCCACATACATGCCAGTGGAATTGAGGCGGTGCTTTATCTGCTGAGCATTGTAAACCTGCAGCAGGTCATTGCCTCCAAACTCCACATCTGTGAGTTGCTGATTGTGTTCAAAGAAGTCAATAGGAAAGTTCACTTGGCTGGATGTGCGAGTTGCTAAAAAGGAAGGAGAGATGTTTTTGATAACATACATTCAAAACAGGCACAGCTACAGTAAAACAGCTGCAGAATGAACCTGCCTCTTTCAGAAATACCTGTGTGAGACAGACAGCTGTATTTTTATATAGAATCATAGAATGGTTTGGGTTGGAAAGGACCTAAAGATCATTCAGTTCCAATCCCCCTGCCACAGGCAGCGGCTCCTCACACTAGACCATGTCACCCAAGGCTCTGTCCAACCTGGCCTTGAACACTGCCAGGGATTTACCACTTCTCTGGGCAACCTGTACCAGTGCCTTACCACCCTCACAGTAAAGAACTTCTTTCCTATATCTAACCTGAACTTCTCCTGTTTCAGTTGGAACCCATCACCCCTTCTCCTATTGCTACAGTTCCTGATGAAGAGTCCCTCTCCAGCACTCTTGTAACCCCCTTCAGACAATGGAAGCTGCTCTGAGGTCTCTACACAGCTTCTCTTCTCCAGGATAACCAGCTCCAACTTTCTCAGCTTGTCTTTCTTAGCCATATACATCTATGGAGCCATTATACATCTATGGAAACACTTTACTCACACTTAGCCAGTACTTAAGCCTGACCTTAACCAGTAATTGGCAGAAGTGAACATTTTAAGTATCTCTACGATGCTGACCAATCTTTACATCCATATTTGCCACCACTACTTTGCACAAGATAAGCTATAAGAAGTCCCTTACTAATAGCAGCTGCCTTGCGCTTGCGAACTGGCTTCATGATGCTGATGACGCTGCTGGGCTGGAGAGAGGGCTGGAGCCAGTAGGAGGTATTCTCTACATTGGCCATGTAGATCCTCAAGCTGCCATCTTCACACAGGAGGATCATAGTGGTCCTCTGCTGCTCATTGCAGGCTGTGTGACGGATCGCCACCATGTCCTGGATCTGCAAAGCCAAGCAATGCGAGTCAAGGAAAAGACCTGGCAACTGCTCGAAGAAACAAACTCTTTACATTAGAAAAGCTGCAAAGACCAGAGGTCTTGTTGATGGAACATCAAGAAACCACATTTTAACAACCAAAAATACATGGAACCATGACTAACCTTTGCTTTGGCTGGCAAGGTTTTAATCTCCTGGATGAGAAAGGTGTCTGGCTTCACCATCACCACCAGTGGGACACCGGTGGTTTGCTGAACACAGCACACCAAGCCAGGATGGTTCATCACCTCAGACCACTGACACAGTGCTGGTGAAGTCTTACTCCCACCATTTGAACTGCAAAAGATGAAGGGTAGAGTAACATTCATTTGAGAAGGAGCACAAGCAAAGCTACACAAAATTCATCAGCATTCCAATAGGCTAAAGCTTCATCCTCAGCAGGAATTCAAAGCACTGCACTAGTGAACAGCCAGGAGCATCAGTGCCTAGTTTACAGGTGAGATCATCATTTGAGTGGACAGAAGGCATAAGCATCCTGATCCACAGCCCTGATCCCTACCCTGGAAACTCAAGGCAAGACACTTAATAACATCTTATGCCCCAAACCAAGGAAGTCATCTTAAACCAGCTTTCACCTATCTTTTTATCTGCACATATGCACAGTTCCATGTTTCAACACCCCCAAGAGGGAACTCTGACACTTTCATAGAGCCTGCTCACGCCAGTGGCTTTATGTCAGGTTCCTGAAGAGTCTGCAGCCTACAAGATGACAGAACAGCTTTTTTTCTTGCCATATTCACAGCATAAAAGATTGGATTCCCTCAAGGGAGTCTGAAAATAAGCCTTAATATGCACAATGCATAAGGTCCACTGCAGTACTGGTGCTGAAAGGAAACAAAGGCTTCCTGCTCTGCAGCCTCCACAAGGGTGGGTAATCCCATCAGTTCCAGCTGCTGCACCAGTAGCAGCTCTGCACTGTGCAGCAAGACTGCTCTGAAGCCATCTTTCTGCTGTGAAATCCTAGTGGGAAGGAAAAATGCATATGTGCCCCACTGCCAGAACAGCCAGCTTTGGTTTCAAATCATTCTGCAATTAGGGCAGAAGTACCCTGAAAAGTAGCAAGAAATTATCGGGCAAAAATGGGATCTTCAGCCAAGCTTTGGTGACTCAAGAGCTGAGGCATTAATAATAATTAATGTTTATTAATAATAAATAAACAAATCAAACTTCAGGGGAGTCTCCCACATGAGCCTCACCTCTTTATGTTGATTGGGAATAGCCTCTGCACTTCCAGATTGGCCCTGCTGATGGTGGCAGCAAAGGATTTGCCTTGACAGTAACTGAAGAACAACATCTGCAGCACGTGGGAATAATACACTGAGACACCACCTCCTGCTACCTGGCCATTGCTGTCCTGTGGAATCAGAGAGAAACACCACTGGATAAACACACATCCTCCAAAGCATGCTGTCAGGCTTTGCAGTTCTCATTCCAAAAAGCCTCTCTCCCACCCCTTTCCCCACCAGTGAGAGAAGGAAGCCCTAAATGCTGCTTTTCTGACTGGAAAACACCCTGGTGAACTTATCAGTTACTTCAAAGGCTTTCGTACCCATAGGCTTGAAGGCAGCACCCTCAGCTAGCACATCAATGTGCATCACATGTCTGACAATCTCACATGGAAAACTCCTCATGTTCCCAGCTCATAAAAGAGCTTTCCTGAGGGCTTCTCATCCATCCCCCTGGTTTGGAGTAGCCTAAGGTAAAATCACTGAGTGAAACATGAACAGAGCTGTTATTAATCAGAAACAAAGGCTCACTCCACCTCTGCAGCCCCAGCAGTGGTCAGTAACTTCATCCACTGTGGTTACTGCACCTTTGGAGTGCCTTGCTCCGAGAACAGCACTGCTCTGAAGCCATCTCCCTGCTGAGAAATCCTGCTGGGCATGACTTCAGAGCTAGCCATGGAAAACATGCTTCATTTCCTAGATGAAAGGATCAGGGGGTTTCATTTCCACCCCCATCCACTTTCCCTGCAAGGCTATTTCTCTCTTTAGAGGAATGGTGAGCTCATTGATCTAGATCAGGGGGCTTAAAAGAAAAAAGGAAAAAAATAAGGAAAAAAGAAAACTTCTGCCTTCAAATTAAAACCCAAATGAAAGAGAGAAAGCCACTGCAGCCAAGGCTGCAAGACAGGGAAGTCACACATACCTTGAGGTCCTCATGATTGACTTCAAGCACATTGGTGACATAGAATGGTCCGTGCTGGGCACTGCTCGCCTCTTCCATGAGCTGTGTATAGATGTACCCAGCAGAGGACATGATCACAATGATGTTCTTCCCCTCCTCGTTGAAAAGGAAAGTGACATCCCTGATTTTGGAACTTGGTAAAAGGAAATAGAAAGTTGGACTCAAGGCATCTACAGAGAGATCATAAATCTGTGGAAAGAATGGAAGAAACTCACTCTGATGATACAAACCAGTGCAAATGGACAAGAGTTGAGACAAGGGAACACTTACTAAATGTTACAGGGGTTTTCCTGCTCTTTGGGTTTGCTTTTTCTTATGACAACAGTGGCCAACCACCACAAATCTGTAATTCCAATTTATTTCTAACAAAGAATATTACCCGATTCTTCCACATACAACTCCACAAAGATCCAGATTCTAATGTCTGAAAGACCTTTCATCAACAGCTTATAACCAAACATACCTTCACAAAGTCTGCAGTCACAATAGCAAGCTCTGTTTGAGATCCTGGCAGCCACACAGCTTTAATGATGAAATTGCCAGTGGCTAGTTGAGGGTGAAGTACCAAGTGATCAGAGACTGATCCAGAGCTGCTGAATGTTAACACGTGGCAGTCCTGGAGTAATGAAAAGATCTGGTTACATACTAGAACAAAATGTTTATGAACACCTGAAGCCAAGAATGGGACTTTAAAGTCAGCATTGCTCTTGGTCCCAATCATGATTCATGGAGTTAGGACTAAAATTCCTGCATTTGAAATGAATGACATGAAAGTTTGGAAAGAAAATAAAACTAGAACCCAGACTCAAACACACAGAATCCAGCCGCTTCTTAGCTAAGTAATAGATCTGTGGATTCTGCACTGTGAAAGCTGAACCTGAAGTAGGGAGAATACAAAAAAGAGAAGTCCTTGCTACAAAATACTAGTTGTTACAGACTAGTTCTAACACACTGAATTTCACATGCTGAAACCCTGACTCCTGTCCTAAGTAAAACTGGCCTATATTACAATAAGTAGTACTATTTTGAGGCACTGCCTCGTTTATTCTTTTATTCATATAGGTCCTGCTTCCTTTACTCCATCTATCTAGTAGGAAAATGATTCATGACCTTTTAGGCCAGCTCTGCACTAGCTCCTCAGAGGAAACACACACATCTAGTTCTGAGCTGGTGCTCCCAACTGCCTAAAAAAGGGTTTGACAGACACTCACTTTCAGTCCACACACAGCTAGGTAGTCCTCCTTGCAGGGGTTTCCAGTTAGGCTCAGCACAGTGAATGGAACGGGTGCAGATGCCAAACGAGTGAGAGTCAGTTTTCTTTTGCTGGAGTCAGCTTGTTTCAGCAGTGCTGAGAGCTGAAGGACTGTGATCTGCAGAACAGCATGAACTTAGTTACCCAACTTTACAACTCAAGGTAAAAAGGCATTTCAACTTCAGCTCCGTGACTGTGTCCACACAGTTCTGTTTTATAGAATCATACAGGTTGGAAAAGACCTTCAAGATCATCAAGTCCAACCTTTACCCCAGCATTGCCAAGGCCACCACTAACCCATGGCA
>JBCJKH010019718.1:2199-13298 GCA_039877255.1 Loriculus beryllinus
CCCTTTAAGCTCATCCAGTCCACCCATTCCCCAGCACTGCCAAGGCCGCCACTAACCCATGGCACTGAGGCCTCGTCTCCACAGTGTGTGAACACTTGCAGGGATGGTGATCCCACCACTTCTTAGTGCCACCTTTCAGAGGGTTTGAAACTTGACTGAGTATTTCTCTCTCTAAAGCATTGGTTACGCCTGCAGTGAGGTCCTGAGGACCTGGCAGGTACTCATGGTGCAAAACCTGGACATGGAACTCTCCATCCTAAATCTCATTCTGACCATGTGAACTCTAGTACTCCATGAGGGATGCCTTTGGGGTGGATATTGCAACCAAAGGAAGACACTAATCTCTACTACCTCTGAGCACCAGGGGTGAGCAAGTCCTGAGAGGGAATAGCACTGGAGGACCCACATCCCACCTGCTCTTGGCTGCTTGACATTCCTCAGGGGTTACAAACCACCTCTGGACTGTGGTTTGGAGCAGCCTCAGGTCACATATTGAGTGAGGGGCTATGGGCATCTCCTCTGCAGTTCCCTCACTTCTCTGGTGCTCAGGTCTGAATCTCAGAGTTCTGTGGCTTTGAAGAAACCATCACCCATATCCAACTACGTAAATCCACAAGGTTCCTGCATTTAGGAAAGCTGCTGGTCGGTATCTGTGACGGGAGGTGGTTGCTTCAGAGTGAGGATTTGCTTATTCAGAGTTGTTGAGGAAAAGCTTAATCTGAATTAACTAAATGTGTGAATTGAAGGTGGATTAATGGTGCCACATCAATGGATGGATTCCTTCAGTTCTTCTCTGCCGAATTAAAATGGTCCTAATTTGTTTCAGCATAATTATGAAAGAGGATGTTACATGGGCCTTTAATGAGATATTTTCTGACCATAAAAGTTAGTCTGGGTTAGTTTTTTTGTGCCTCCCAGCAGGGGTGAGATTAGGATGCAGTCCTGATTTTGCTTTTAGTAGGAAACTCATATTGTCTTTACTGGGGATTTTAGTAACTGATTCTGATAATGTAGGAAACCGCGTTTATTATGATTGTACTATTTTTAATCTTAGGATATAAAAGCAATTAATTAATCCTCCCCATGTCCCTGTGAGGCTGGTAAAGGCGTTGTAACAATCGCTTCATTCCTTGCTGTGCTATGTCTGCTTGTAGTGTGGAATAGAGCAAAGCAGGGCTACAAGATACGGGAGGGAAGATTAATATCAGATCTTATTGAATTAAGCAAGGAAAAGAATGTTACTACCCAGCTTAGAATTTGGTCAAACCACCACGATGCACTCACCAGAAAGTGTCAGGGGAGCTTTGGAGATCAGGGCATCTGCTTTATGTCTAACCGGATCTACAGCACATATAATGGTACCACACACAGTGCACTGTGTTGGAGGGGGTGGCTTAGTAGCGTGGTGTGAATATCAAGGATTAAGAATAATTTATCTGCTTTCTTTTTATGTGGCAATGGGATTTATCCAGTTAAGTTACATTTCTTCCCCAAAAAAATAAATGAAAAGAAACATTAAAAAGAAAACCCCTCTGAGATGATGCCTGCTCTCTGAAGGCTGACTGCTCCATCCCTGCTGCAGTGACAAGCGGTATTCTTCACCATCCCTTCTCCTTACAGACAGCTTCTTTCTATTCCTCAGTGGACAGTGTATTTTTTACTCGATGCTAAGTTTCGTGTTTGCCTCACTTCTTTAAATGAGAGCAAGCATGGCGCTTTTGTTCTGCTCCTTTTGCAGTGCCTTTTTGCTGATCTTCTCTGCGTGTATCTGAGAGGTCAGGAAAACAAATCAATACAGAAAAGGACCTCCTGCCCCTTTTAACCTAACATGTAGGAGGGAGGGAAAGGAAATCTCCAATTACATGAAAGAGAACTTTAAATATGCTTGAAAAAAGCACAGTGGGAGTGAGGGTTTGGAAGGAGAGGTGTCGACAAGACCGGTCTCTGCAGTTCACAGGGTGCCTTGAGGGACATGTGGTCTTCTCCTCCACAACAGCACGTATAGGCAGATCCATAGAGCTGAAAAGCATCCTGTGAAAGGTGCTGTAACAGGGAATGACCCTCCCATTTCAGCATCACTGACTGTGAAGGTGTCTGCAGGAGAGACCTTGGTACACTGGGAGCTGGATGGAGACTCGCCATGGGGCTTGATGGCTTGCAAATGCTGACCACTGTCTTCTACTAGCTTCAGTGGGTTTGCTTCAGTATTTTCTGGCTACCACTGTCTTATTTCCACTCCTCCAGGTGAACGGCTTCTACAGATAGATAACAACCAGGAAGTGGGAGAGATGCTCCATATCTGCACAGCAACTCAACCCCTGCTGTACCATCACTGGAGCAGTAAGACCTGTAATTGAGTGTTGGTCTACACTCATGCCTGAATACTGCAGCCAAGTGTACTAATGACGGCCTCTGTTCCCAACATGTAGCCTCAAGCATTCAGCTGAGAGTCCTCCATTAGCAGAACATTCCTGGGAGTTTCCTTGGCGGCCAGTGGAGAGGAGATAGCTCTCCTTTTCCTTTCCAGTAATGAAAACTTCTAGATTGCTCATATAGGATCATATAGGGTCTTCATGCAAGTGTATTATGTTAGATGCAAAAAATTCAGACCTTACTCTTTTAAATTATTTTAGTCTTTAAACATCTGCCTTTGAATGTAGCCTTGATTGATCCATCACAGGGTGCAAGCCTCTTGAACACTGTGCAAGGTGAGCCTGCAGAACTGTGGCTCTGACACCTCTGGTGTTTTGATTAAAGGCTTTAGCTTAAGCCATCAACAGAATACTCTGCGTGCATGTGTGTGTGCATAACACATTGCATTTTTTCTGCCCACAAACTCACAATCAGAGCAGGCTGCCAATGCCTGTAAGTTTGGGTTCACGAAACAGATGTTCCTGTATCTTGCAGTGACCTCAGATCTCTAAAAGAGATGAACCACAAAGATGAATCCTAATAAGTAAAGCCCTAATACATAAATCTCAGCCATCTTCTTCTGTGAAATCCTTGAAATAGTGGGACTGTGAGGCATCACCATGCCTTTGCGTTAGATGGCTCCTTCAAGGAAGAGAAATCACAAAGCTCTGGCTATTGTCTTACTGGAGAGTATAGAAAACACCTTTCGTGGGTGAATGGTCTTTTAAGCTCCTAAAACCACCAAAGGTTTCTGAAACACACCTAGCCATTGCTGGGACACTTGTTTGTACATAGCCATGTGTTTGCTTCCACAAAAGAGGTGAACTTAGAGTCCTTTTTGGAGCCCTCTTTCCCTATCAGACTGTTGGGGTACAGATTTGACAGGGCCTAGATTTGAGTCGTCCGTGGTTTGAAGTTTAATTTTGCAAAACACAAATCTTCCACTTGAACTTCCCAAAGAGTATTTTCCACTGTTACCTCATGTCAGATTTCCCCTTGTGTTGGCAGGGGTGCGAGCAGTCAAGATGCACAACGGAGATGTCTGTAACCGTGCGTCCACCATTGTGTTGGGTGTCTAGTGCTTCAGTTCTACATCAAGCAGTGCATGGGGGCAAAGGATGCAGCTTCATCAGCTTTGGTGCTCTATTTTCACTTGTGGCTAAGCTAAAATCCTTGGAAAACACTAAAATCCTTGGAAAGGTAATGCAGGACAGCATTCAGCTTCTGTAGTATGTGAACAATGTTGGGTACTCACTCTGCATTAGTAGTAGTAGTAGTGATAACAGTAACAATAATAACACTGCACTGCAGGCCCTATTGGTGTCCTTCATTCTGGGCTAGAACTGCAACAAGAAACATCTAGTTTTGTGGGTTGGAGTTTCTGAGAGCTCTTTGTAAATCTTCCTGAGGCAGTAGCTCGAATCCGTGAGAAGAGAAATTGCCTTGCCTTGTTCTGATGCAACGTCTCTGAGTATTCCAAGACCTCCCCAGAAATAGCCCTTGGTGTATCTTCTGGATGGTGGGGAGCTGGTGAAAGGTAGTGAGGGGTGGAGGTGCCCCTGCAGTAGACAGATGATTCAGTCCCAACACTCAGTTGCTGTGAGGTGTAGGGGTTTATTCCTGTGGAAGGGCCAAAGCCTGGCAGCAGAGAGGCTGCGTCACTTCAAATTACACCCCGGCTGCCTCTGCTATCATTACTTCTATAATTGGTGTCACACCATGGCCTGTTGCTAATTTTTCCTCCTTATTTTATTATATAAGCCCCTTTCTGTCTGCAGGCAAGTTGGGCAGTGAGCTTTCCAGTGATGACAATATTTACTGAAGGGAGCAAAGCTGTCACTTTGGACACACATGGGAAGACCACAGGAAAAAGGAGGCGAGTCTCAGTATCTGCCTCAGCTTCAGTCAGGGTTTTCTGAGCCTGCCAAAGTCTCAATGGTCTGAGTGGGTCCCTGGGACTCTGAAGAAAGCAGCCATGAAGAAATCCAGAAGGGATTAAAGCCGTACGTACATGGTGACCCACCAGTGCTAAGGGCTAACTCCAGAAACTGAGGCCAAATGCATGGGAAGGAAGTGCTAGTGGGATTAAATATGGGTTTACAAACTCCATCCAGCTTTGACAGGAGCAGCCCGGGAGTACTCACTCAATGGCCATCTCTCAGAAGGATCAGGATACACATGGAGGGATTTGAAGTATGCTGCTCTGGGTTCTCCAGCAGAGAAAACACACTGTTGCTATGGGTCCATACATAACTTACAGTTGGAAGAAAGCCCAGCAGTTTTGCTGGTCAGTAATTTTTTAGAGCTAGGAGAAAAGCTTGAGTTGAGCGTAGAGATTGTGCTTTCTATCTATGACCTGATTTGCTCTGACTTTATATGAACAACAAAATGTGTTCAGTGTCACTACTGATAACCTACTTTCTTGAAGGAATGAATCTCACTCTCAGACAAATGGTGCCATGCAACCTTTAAGGAAGAAAAAGGTGGTTTGTAAATTGAACCCCTTTGGGTGCCTGGTTATTAATAACTTCCCTTGATTCTGGTATCCGCCTTCTTGAAACTCAAACATGTACTTTGGAATAATAGTAGTGATTTTAAAATACCTGCTAGCATCTTTATTGGCAATGCAAATTCCCTGATCTCAGTCAAGTTCAGGCTTTGGCAGTTGCTTTTCACTCATGCTGGCGAGTGCAGGAGGAGAATGGGGTTCTGTAGTTAAAATCCCTTCAAGGGATTCCTTGCCCTTCTCAACTTAAGGGAAGGCTGGAAATGCTGCATCCAGTAACCCATCTTATCCTCAGAAGTTGGCAGTTTGGGGTGTAAAACCTTTAAACTGTGGCACCAAGGACTGAATTTGACTCTTGATGCAGCTCTGGATCATGTCATGTTCTGTCCGAGACCTTTGTAGTTCAATAAATTGGGCAAGATATTGGAAGAATAGATTCTGAGGGAAATGGGATCACCTCACCCTAATCTTGAAGCTTGGGCTGAGATTTAAAAAGTAGAGCAGTCAATTCCTACCCATTGCAGAAAAAACTAACCTCTTTCCTGTAGTACATAGAAAAGAAACAGATAAAGGCAGCTCCCAAGGACACCACTTTTTGCCTAAACTTTACCAATCACTTGTAAAAAAGAGGTATAGTGAATTGATAAATGCAAAGCAAAATCCTTTGGACAGGAGGAAAGAACTGTAGTTAATGACACCATTTTCCAGCTCAGGCTGGTGTTCCCGGAACATTTGGGTTATGGAATTCCAGCAATCAAGTAATACCATCACACGGACGTGGCCTGACAGGCCTCTTATCACACACAAGCTATGTGTGTTGTCAACATAAACTTGCTTATCACGTGTCTCACAATAGATGCTGGCGCAGGGGTGCTGGTTTTTCTCTCCTTAACAGTAAGCACTATGAATGCCACAGAGGACCTCGCATGAACCTTATGCGTCAGTCAAAGCTGGTTTTGTGTGGAGTAGCTGCTACGTGTTTTGTTTGACTCGTTTGGGCTTTGGTTTTTAATTCTAATTCATATTCTTGTTCATGACTTGCAGAAGTTGCCTAGAAACCATCTCGTGTCAGCTCACTCAGCCAGGACACACGCTCCCATGTGCAAGCAGAGAGATAAGCTTAACTTCTGAGTTTTTAAATGAAATGCAATTACCATCCCCCTTCCCCCTCCCATGGATGTGATTGATGAGAACCAAAAAACATCAAAACAAACGTCACTGAGTCAGGCAAGTCTGGCACGGGTATTGCATGGGGCTGTGTGGACAGAGAAGGAGCTCTCGAAGTGGTGGCAGAGCTGCATTTGCCCCCATTACAAGATCCAGCAGGCTTCTGGTGGACCTTTCTCTGCTCCCGGTAATGCAGAGCAGTCACAGACATAGTTCTCCTGAGCTTTTTGCCTCTCTGCTTGTGAAAATAAGTTACTTCCTTCACCATGCATCCTGCCCAAAATCTCCTCTTAGCTCTCCTTATTTCCTGTGAAGGTTGTGGTAAGAAGTGGTTAGAGAAGAGCAGACTGAGAGGGGATCCCATCAATGCAGATCAGTATCTCAAAGGTGGGTACCAGGAGGATGGTGCCAGACTCCTTCCAGTGGTGCCCAGCAACAGGAGAAGGAGCAATGGCCATAAACTAACACACAACAAGTCTCACCTCAGCATGAGGAGGAACTTCTTTACACTGAGGGTATCAGAGCACCGAACAGGCTGCACAGGGGGGTTGTGGAGTCTCTTTGGAGACATTCAAACCCGCCTGGACATGTTCCTGTGTGACCTGCTCTGAGTGGCCCTGTCCTGGCCCCAGCCCATTTAGGCTGGACCAGATGATCTCCACAGGTCACTTCTAACCCTCATGATTCTGTGATTCTGCAGTATTTCAGACAAGCAAATCCCCAAGATTTGTACCTGGACTTTGTCTGACAGCAGCAGAAAGATCTCCCCACCTTTGACAATTTTTTCCCCCAAAAGAATCTGACTATATTTCAAAGTAATGCATCTTACAAGCTAAAACACTGGCTTCTCTATTGTGATGACAGTGTCAGTATAGGAACAGGTATTAAGATTCCACAGTCAGATGCTAAAGCCTGTGGCTATGGCAACCCTGGCTTCCTGTTGTGATCTCCACAGCACAACGATGCTTCAGAGCACAATATTATCAAACTAGAGTTAAAAAAAAATAAGCTCAGGAAATTGATGGAGTTTAATTCCCTGAAACAGGAATGCCAACACCTCAGTAAGGTGGCAAAGTTTAAAAACTGGGTGTTTCTGGAGCTGCTTAAATCCATACCAGAGATCAGCAGCAAAGTAAGAAAACTGAAATTGTGCTTTCCATTCTTTATGCTCTGAAGTCCACCATGTAGTTCATTTACACATGGATTGTAGCTCAGTAGAGTTAAGATCCTGAATATCTGCCACTTTGAGGTCAACGCCGTTGTGTAACCAAAGAAAGCAAGTATGAGACCTACCACCTAAAGAGCACACACAACAAACATCTAAATCTTACTTCTCTTACACAACCAAGAATACTTCTGTGGCTAGTTTATTAGAAGACTTAGCACGGGGACAGGCATACTTGCTTAATGAAAATAGACTTCTTCAGGAACTCTGGATATGCAGCGCTCTGTTGGAATAGTAGTTTGCAACAAAAGCAACTCACAGTTACTCTAGGCACAAACCCAATCTGCCAGCAAGACAAGAGAAATTCGGCTTAAGCTTTCACAGTAGTAATTACAACAGGCTTTTAACATAGCTAATTATATTATGTTTACCTGGAGGTGAACTGTTGTGCCCATTATCACAGGAAGTCATTAAAAAGATGATCACAACTGTATGTTCTTCTATTAGAAGAAGAAAATGCATACATGAAGCTGTAAATTTGCATCCTTTACACAAAGCCCTGTGCAAGAACTTCCCAGAACCATTCTGTCATATGCTTCCAACAAAGTGCAATGCCCTTGAGGACAGCAGACTATAAACCTCTCATAGGAAATAAAAGAGCCGCAGATAAGAAGGCTGATCATGCAAGCCAAAGGCTTTACATAGGATAACTTGTCCTAAGTAAGACAAAGAATCATCTTGCTTTCAAACTCCTCACTGAAAGGCAACTTTCTCACTTGCCATTAGAATCAGAGCAACAGAAAGGAAAGACAGAAATATAGTAGATAAATGTCTACGGCTTACAGATCATCCCCATGAAGCTCTTTCCCCCAGTAACCTGAGGATTTTAGCAACCGGTATTAAAGCCCCCGAGCAATAGGTTAACTCAACTGAGGTTTCTTCTCCTCAGAGGAATATCAGACGTAAGAGAACGGTGCCACAACTTAAACCAGATTTTAACAACGCTGTGGTTCCCAACTGTGTTTTTCTGATCAAACAATGCAAGGAGATGAAGTAAAAATCACTTTTCCTCCGGGTGCAATACATGAGGCCTTTGTGTAAACAAATTAATGGTTTCTCTTTATATATCTCTAAAAGAGGCCTCCTTTGCAGTGCAATTATTAAATCCAATGGCTCCAAAACAATCAACAATCATGCCTGCAAGTTGAAGGAGTACAGCTCAGACATCACGTCTGATCATTATTAAAGATGCTCATATGTTGTACATATATTGCATCAAAATCACTCCCAGGAGCCTAGAAATAGCATAAATATGAATTTATGCAGGATACGTTTCATTAAGTAATGCTGCTAGGAAGCTTCCATGTTGGTTCCCATAATTTGTGAAAAGGGGTTTAAGAATGCACATGCAACCCTTTATATTTTTAACCCACATTTTATATACATGTAAGGACATATATGGACAAATCTTTATTATTTTACATTATTACATAATGGCACTATACACATGAGAAGTTAAATCCCCTCTGTCAATGTGTTTTCACATTAGGGTAGTATCGATCTTGTGCTATTTGATTAAACTTCCGTAGGAAAAGATGAGGAGAAGCGATAACCCGGATAGTAAAATTTAGGGAGAAGCTGACAACACTTTTAATTAAAACTTCAGTGGTCCATTGCTTGCAATGTCACCTTTAAAGCCAGAAAAGTCAATCTCTCCCGCTACTACATCTTCCCTTTCATGGTTAACACTTCATTGATCACCAGGAGCAGGAAAAGCATCCCGAGTTCAACCTGACTTGCAATGACAAGAGAAGCCACGCTCACATTGTCCAATAATCCATGCTGGAACAAGTCCAGGCTCTGTTAATTAAGGTTATAACTTGATGTTCAGGCTCTAAAGGAGCTTCCACAGGGGGCTAGGAGGAAGGCAGCAAGCCACTCTCCGGACCTGAAGGAAGCCAGTGTTAGAATTTGCTGTTTCTGCAGCAAGTCCGTCAATATTAAGGCCCTACCATGCCTGACAACAAAAACCAAGCGTAAAAAGACATCCCTGCACAGAAAAGCCTGCAGTCTGGAAACATGGGAATAATCTGAGAGACAGAAGTTAAATTTACTGATCTCCTGAAGCCTAACTGGAGCATGCAGATGGCTCAACTGCAGCAACACACTCCAAGCTTTCAAGTAAGCTGTGGCCAAATGAGCAGCACCAGGTCTGTTGCCTCATGGCCCAAGTGCTGTACATAGGAGACTGTATTTTATATCTGTATATAAACCCACTCCCCACGGGAAATCAAATTTTCACACCAGCATTAAGAAAGCATTCTGACCCCCTCCTTTGCAGATGAGAAACACGGATGTTTTCATAGAGCACATCTTACAACCCTGACTAAATCCCTGATCCCTACTCTGTGAATGGAAAATGCTTGTAACTGAAACAAGGCTCTTGCTTCCTGCTGTTTCCCAGCACCCGCTGTGTTTTAATGCTTTTTTAGCAAATGAAACTGCCTTGCAAAACTTGGCAGAACTACAATAGAAAGTAATATGGCTTCAAGGCAGCAGGACACCCTTGCATGGTGGTTCCCTTGCTGAAACCAGCTCCAGTGTAGGGAAAGATGAACACACCCTGTAATGCAATTAGCTTCGAAGCATAAAAGGGGTAGATGGATCAGAAAAAGATTTATTAGTATCAACTATGAATTATCACAGAGTAAGAAATGAAACCACTAATCAGCAGTAGGAAGTGTGTTCTTATTAAGTTAGCTAATTACATGGTTGCCAGGAGGCGGGCAGGTAAGGTCTGAAGTATACTGTAAACTGGCTTGCAAGTACTGTAAACTGGTGCATAATTTACTGCTACTCCAAAGATTACCTGACACATCTCCACCTGCTGTTCATTACTTTGATAAACTTGAAGTGCGTAGTGCCAGGAATTTGCCTTACATTAAATATTTGGGAATAAATACCCACGCTGTCCTTCAGTTTCTAGAGATGAAGCTAAAAAACAACACGCTTCCACGCAGCTCAAAACGTGCTCTTTTCTTTGAAATGCTTCAGTCTTGTATGCAGTGGATGACACCTGAAACAGACCCTAGCAAGTCTGTGCATCTTTGTGATATCAACACACAAAATCTGGCCAAAGTATGAGGTTTCGTGAAGTTTACAGAGGCTCAGCAGAGCAGACTGAAAATCATGAAAATCTACTGACTAAAGCATAAGATCTTGCAAATGCAGGAGCAGAGTCCGAGTCACCTACTGCTGACACACCTCTGAGGAGCAAACTGACAAAGCATCCCATCTTCCTCTCCTGCTTTCCAAAGGGTAACAACTCCTCATGCCTCGAGTGCCAAAGACATGCAAGCTTTGCTGAGAGATGCTGACCTCGCTGAAGATGTGTGCAGGTCTCAGTCTATCAGCACACAGGAAAGACTGGGTTTGGTTTGTTTTTTCTTTGCAGAAAGAATACAGACGCTGTAACTCCTGCACAGCAATAGAAGCTGTGCCTCCAGGGCAATTTGTGGCTTATTGACCACATTACTCCCAGCTTCTGAAACAAACAACGCAAATGCTTCAGCCTCCAGGCAGTTCTTTTCCACTTCTGCAGTGGGACCACAATAAGGCAGATGTGTTGTAGACAAACCAATATGAAATCACAGATAGAAAAACAACTGAAAACGCACACATGGACATGGACACGTGCTTGTGCACATCCTGTGCTTCAGTGAATCTAGAGAAGGGCCATGAAGGTGATCAGAGAGCTGGCACAGCTCTGCTCTAGAGCCAGGCTGAGAGAGCTGGGCTGGGGCAGCCTGGAGAAGAGAAGGCTCCTGAAGGGGAGACCTGAGAGCAGCT
>JBCJKH010019719.1:0-15891 GCA_039877255.1 Loriculus beryllinus
CCTGGCAGTGTTCAAGGCCAGGTTGGACACAGGGGCTTGGAGCAAGCTGCTCCAGTGGAAGGGGTCCCTGCCCCTGGTTGGAGCTGGATGAGTTTTAACGTCCCTTCCAACCCAACCCAGGCTGGGATTCTGTAGTTCTATCACATACATCTAAATGAAAAAGCCATTGCAGGCAATGCAGAACACAGCACAGCTCCTCCCACAGAGAAAAGACAATTCAGAAACCAAACACCCACCTGGGATCCAGCGCTGGGTGCCCTCAGGACCAACTCTGGCCACGCAGCATCACCACACCAGTGCCAGCCCCACCAGTGCCCTTGGGCACCTCACCAAGACACCACTGCCCACGGAGCACAGGGCTTATCAGCCGCTCACCCCACGCAGTAACACCCCTGGCACAGGCTGTACCTATCTCGCAGGGGTTCTCCTTGCAAAGCTGCTCTTTATTTGTTATGGGTGATGGGGAGAGATATTATTCCCCAGCCAAAAAGCAGCCTCTCTGCAGCACCAAGTGAAGGAGGGCCTCAAACTGCAGCTGGAGCAGGTGAATTTGTGGTGGCTTCATCCTCATCTCTTAGTACCATGGGCAGGGGTAGTACCAGCCCCACAGCATCACTACCAGCCACGTGGTATAAGTGCCTGGAGCAATTATGGAGAAACAAGGGATGTGGGGATGAGCAAGTGGTTGTGCTAATGAGCCCCAGGCCTGGGGATG
The DNA here is from genome assembly GCA_039877255.1 of Loriculus beryllinus. Lineage (NCBI taxonomy): Eukaryota > Metazoa > Chordata > Aves > Psittaciformes > Psittacidae > Loriculus > Loriculus beryllinus. The sequence continues at coordinate 716 of JBCJKH010019719.1, forward strand.
GTGGCCCAGGGATGTCTGCTCTGGCTCTCAAATGGCTGCTGGGGTTTTAGAAAGAGACCACATCAAAGCACCACAAAGGTATCTGGAAATAACCAGCCCTGGGATGGGGGAAGCAGAGTCAGCAGCAGCGATGCTGCAGAGCAGGAGCTGGGCTGGGGACTGTCCCCCCACCACATGCACAGTGATGGAGGAAACCAGGTCCACTGAGCAGGCAGGAACTTTGGTATTTGCAGCCTGGGGCCTTCTCAGATTCTCCTTTAATAGCCCCCAAACCCATCCTGTCCTGCCCTGTTCTCATGGAGGTGATGGGTTCCCTCTCCTATGGATGGACGTTAATAAAGAAACCCACTGTGAGCATCACTTCCTTCCCTCCCGGCTTCCCTGCAGCCAGGGCAGGGGCTGAGCCAGGCTCCTTCCCTATAGATCCAAGCAGCTTTGGTGGCAGAATAGCTGAGCCAAGAGATTCAGATGCCTTGCAAAGCTGGAGGGATCAATCACCTTCCCCAGGCTCTGCTGGAGGGAGCAGCATCATAATCCTCACTATTTTAATTAGGTTTGCCTCTGCTTTATGTCCCGTGACATAGAGATATAATGAAACTTCTTAAATGCAGTAATTTTACACTAAAAGGTTATTAATGCTCCAGTGCTCGCTAGGAAGAGAAAGTGAAACGATCAGGTGTGGATGCTCTGGTTTTGGGGGGATTTCAGAGCTTTTTGAGGCTGGCAGCTCCTATCCAAGAGGCAGGAGGCAGCAGGAACAGCCTGAACCCAGCAGTGAAGGAAGATCACTTCTTGGCCATGTATTGTTTTAATCTCCAGCTCCCTCAGAATCACCCAACCATGCCCACACAGTAAAAGAACAGAGGAAAATGGAATAAGATTTCAGATTGCTTCTCCCAAATTCAAATTGTTTCATCTATTCCTTCCATAACTCCTGCACGTCCCATTTTCCTCCGGTCTTTTCTTCATCAAGGACAAGTTCTTGTGCTAATGGATCCCTGAATTGTATTTACGAACTGCTGCAGAGGAAATGCTCATTCTGGGTGCTGTGGTGGGGCTGAAGTGGCTGCAAAAGGTCCCCAGCCCGATGCAGTGTGAAGCTCACACAGAGCTGCTCCAAGAAGGGTTCAGTAATTAAAAAGACCTTATAAATCAATAGAGATCAATTGTAGACTCAGGCAGGGCTGCACATAATAACCCCCTCTCCTTTTAATTTGGGGGTGTGTGGAAATAAAGGTTGGTAAATGGGAAGCTGGGGTACCCCAGCTTGATGCTGCTTCCCCGGCACATCTGGCTGGGGAGATGCTGTGGGAGGAATCAAGCCCATGTGGTTGTGATCATGTCAATGTCGGACATTCAGATTTATCTCACCTCTGATTCATCCCCTGGTCCTTCAGAGAGAGGAGGAAATCCTGGCCAGGGAGCTGAGGGACCGCAGGGAGCAGCTTTTATTGTTACCACGGAGCACACACCAGAGCGGGTACATTGAGGCTGCCTTCAAGGAGGAATGATGGGGCTGTAATTCCCAAGGGAGAGGTAAAGCATTTCCCTGGGCATCCCATCCCTGAGTGCTTTACCCATGTGCAAGGCACCCACCAGCCCCAACCCCAGCAAACCCCCAAGTCCTGCTCAATAATTTTCCAGCCATGGAAAATGGTGAGCTGATGGGATTTATGGGAACAAGTGAGCCCCAGTGAGCAGAATGGGTCAGTCAAGCCTTGGCAGAGCCTGGTGGTCCCTCAGCCCTGGTGATGCAGGAGAGCACAGCACAGGCACCAACCAGCAGCTCCTGCCCTGGTGCTGCTCACCCATCCCCATCACTTGTAGACACTTTTACCAAGCACAGTGTAAATGAGTCGTGTATGAATGGAATGGGCAATTCTGCCAGGCAAATTAAAAGCTGTCCTCGTGGTTAATTATAGGGCAGCTTTATATACGACAAATTAGGGAGACTCCTGATGAGGTAATTTGTTAATTATGGAAGCCTGGAGGCTCTTTCTTCATTAGACGTTGGCAAATCCTTTAATCTGAAGTACTGCTCCTCCTTCAGCACCCCCCGCATCCCCTGACCCCAGCAGTGACACTCACCATGGGATAGCTGCTGGCACGGCCCTGGGATTCACAGCAGCAGCTCAGCATCAGTGCAGTTCTGCTTCCCCTTCCCTCAGGAATGTTCACTGTCGAGGAAGAGCGTGAGATCCCCACAGCCCCGCTGCTGCTGCTGAACAAAGCCCAAACCTGCCCGCAGGAAGGGAAGAGAGGAAAGAACAGAGGGAAAGGAAGCTTCTCAAGTCAGAGTTAATGAATTAATTGACTTTAATAATTGGGTTATGGTGCAGGGGGGCTGTGCTGCAGACAGTGGGATGGAAATCAGTGATGTGGATGAAGATGTTGTGCTCATCCTGGCAGACCCAGCACTGGGGGGGACTTGGCTTGTGCCAGCCGGGAGCAGAGCTCAGCCATCGGCACCCAAATCACTCCCACAGGAGTCTTCAGGGCAAAGAAACCCTCCAGGAACACCCAAGCTCCTCAATCAGTCCTTTCCCTGCTCCAGGGCAGCGATGGGCACAGCCATCCCCAGCAACCCCATCCCACTGCTCCCAGGACAGACCAATAGGATAGTGCTGAGGCTGGGTGGGTGCTGTTGACCTGCTCCAAGTGAGAGGGATCGCACTGAACCTGGGGCAGGGAACCCCAAACAAGAACCTCATCAAGAACAGGACCAGTAACACCAGTAAAAGCAGCATGGTGAAGCACACCACGTGCCAAATCACTCTCCATTTACACATCACAGTCCTGCAAATCCTGCTTTACATTAAGAGCAGCACCATTTCCTGAGCCTGCACCATGGACCATTTCCCCCCAAAACAGATTAAACCAGAGCCCCAAGGAACAGCTCCCTCACTTATTTTTAGCCATCTGTGCCTGCTGCGCCAGCCATCACGTTATCAAGTAGCTATGGGAAGCCAGATGACTGCCAGCAGAGAGGCACCCAGAGCCTCTGTTATCTCGGGCTTTAATGGACTGGCAGTTCCAGGGATGTATTTGCTCTCAGCCTTTAAAAAGAAACAGCAGCTTTGCTTTGTGCCACACAACTTTGCCAAGTTTCCAGCTTTCCCTGATACTTATTTCACTTCCCGGCAGGCACAGAGCACCACAAAAGAGGGCACAGCCTGCTCAGCCTGAGAAAGTGGCAAGGAAAGACAACATCCCATGGAATAGCAAATGCCTGTTATGGTTTCCACAAGTACTTGGCGAGAAGAAAACACTGCTGCTCAAACTGACCTTGTTTGGGTGACTTCTGCATAAGGGCACTGATGGGTTGCGCTCTGGTTTGCCCCCACATGCACCTGCTTGCTGCTGCGGTCAGTAAAGATGGGCTCAACCTGGGTTTTGGGGTTCTTTCTGTGGATGATAGATAGAGGTTGGAAGGGACCTTGGAGATTGTCTGGCCCAAGCACCAGCTCAAAGCTGAGCTCAGGGCCTTCTCCAGGTGAGCTCTGAGCATCTCCAAGGATGGAGATCCCACCACCACTCCTGTCCCCATCCCAGGGGTGATCCCTCCACACTGTAAAGGGACATTTCCTTATACCCAGTGGAGCATCCCCTCCTGCCGTCTGCTTTTTGCTTTCACTCCACACCTCCAAGAAGGGAGTGGCTCCATCTCCTCCACCACCCCACTCCTGTTGGACAGCAGCACCTTCAGGAGGGAGATTTATCACTGTGCGATGGAGCATCCCGCAGCATCCCGCTCATCCCCTGGCTGCCAAAGCCAAGGAAGCCCCTTGTGCTTTTCCACCAGTCCCATGGGTCCACAGTTCTATCCCTCCACACAGCTCAATGAGCTCCTCGAACCAGCAGGGTTACTGGAAAACTGCTGCTGATCCCCTTGTTTCTTCAGTAGAAGAGCAGCCTGTGTTTGGGGATCAAGTGCCATCAGCCGTTTTTCCTCCTCTATTTTCCAACACTCCAGCCTCAGATCAATAAATTAATTCAAAATCATTTAATGAACACTCAGCTTCTAATTCTTTTTCCATTAAGTGTAAATCCGATTCCTTCCGAATGCTGAGCCTTTGGGAAAACGAGGAACTGTTCAAGACAATTCCCTGACATTACTTAGGCAGAAAACAACATTAGACCTCAAATACTGATAATGCCAAGCTCTTTGTAAAGATGGCTTTCAGATCCCCAAAACATGTTCCATTTGAATTCATCCTTTGCTTTCTCTCTTCACTGATGCGCCCTGGGGCCCATCCCCGAGCATTTCACTTCAGCCTTTAATAACCACTGTAAAATGTGTTCTTGCCAAAAGCCTGCAGCTGATGTGGCTTTTATTGGGATCCAAACTAACACTTACCAGGGGAACAGCTCCTGCATTACCTGTCATGGGCCTGTAAAACACACCTGGACTTCAACCCAGGCCTTGTAACAGCTTTTAGTGCTTGTTGAATCCTGGTGACTCTCGCTTCGGTCTGGAACACGAAGCAGACTCCAGGAAACACGAAGAGCCTATTCCAGGCTATTTTAAGTTTGAAAACAAGAAATACCACAGCTTCTCCAGCGACTCCAGGAGCCAAGAGCTGCTCAAATGCACAGCTTTGTTGGGAAGATCTAAATCCCTCCCTGCCCTGTGAAGTCATTTTAATCAGAAGCTACAGAGCTGAATCGCTTTCCTCCAGCCCCCAAGCCGCATCCATCCCTGGTCCTGCCCTCTTAGCATCCCCTGTGCTAAGAGGAGGGTGCATCTCCCACCCTCTGCCATGCTTTCCAACACATCTCATGCCCCAGCTGCGTGGTCCTGCAGGGAAACTGCAACCCCAACACCCTCAAGTGTGCTCCTCTGTCCCCAAACAAGAGGTACCTTTCAGAGCTGTGCCTTTGTTCCACGTAAGCAGCAGCTTGTGCTGGGAGCAGGAGAGAGGGAAACAGATGCTTTTACCTCGTGGTTTGCATAATGCATTTCTCCTTCGATTTACTGTCTAACGTGGTGTGCTTGGCCTAAAAAGAGCAAACAACCTTGCAGTAATATTTACAAGCTAATTAGGCAGAGGATTCACTCGAACATCACTGGAATACCAGAAAAGAGCCAGTTGGGCTGGGAGGGCTTTAGCTGATTTTCCTTGGAAATTAGAACTGGAACAGACTGCTGGAAGCACTCGGATCCTCTCCAATGTACAGAATGGCTGCTGAGAGAGGCAGGGAAACAGCATCTTCCTTCTCCACAAAAGCACAGGATTTGCATTTCTGTGCCATGGGATTAGAGGAAAAATTAAAGCTATGCTTGAAAGCAATAACAATTGCCTTTCATTTCTATTTAGCAGCGCTCCTGTGTACAAACCCCAGCCAAAACATCATCTCCATAGCACAACACATTTTACAGTACATAAAACTCTGTGCACCAAGAGGGGGAAAACACAACATGGAATCGCTTGCTCCTGCCACGCATCACTTCCTAGCATTGCTATTCCCTGCACTGCCATTCCCTACCTTACCAGCACTCAGCCCCTCACCCCTGAGCCTCAGCACACCATGACATGTCCCAGGAATGAGGGATGGAAGCACCTCTGCATCCCTGAGGAGGTCTCTCCTCTTTCCATAGCATCATCCCTGCTGCCATCCTGGGTATCCATCACCCAGCAGCTTGCTTTTGGAGCACTGGTCCCCCATCACTCAGGAATTATAGATCAAGCTGTCAAGGTCACAGGGAAATAGTTTGTTTGCTGCTCTGAAATTCAAGGAGAAAACAGGATTTCACTCACTCACTTTAGATCATGGGGTTGCTTCCCTACTGTGCTTATTCCAAATCCCCTCTCCTCCCATTCGGCTGCCAAACAAAGTGCAGGGAGCGACCAGCAGCATCACAACCATCACCCCGTGGCCTGCTTAGCACCGGGAAATGCTTTGAGGAGCCCAAGGAGACAATTTCAGCCCCACTTCAGACCAGCACTCAGATGATGCCCACAAAGAGGTGGCTTTGTAAAGCCTCACGACTCCAACCATGGATTTAAACAGTGCCTGGCCAAGAAGCACGCTCCAGACAAACAGAGATGTTCCAGGGGATGCTTTTAATCCCATTAACCCAGGAGCTGTTTGTGTGTTTGTGTTCAGTCCTCATGGAGCAGGGAACGCTGCTGCAGCAGCAGCTCCTTGCAGAAGGCAGCAGGGAAGCTGCATTCAAACACAGCTGCCATCAACCTGTCTGCTTCTGCTGTAAACGAATTACCTTCAGCAAATCAGTGCTTCCTTGGGATGAGACAAGGAGAGCATGGAAGGGCAGGCTCCTCAGGTCAGTGGTCTCTTCTGCAGCCTGGGTCACAGCAGTACCTGTGGTGGGGGCACGCACGAATCCGTGCAAGATACAGCAGCCCTTTATGGTTCTCCTGCTTGGAATTCCTGCCCTGCCAACCTCCTCTCCTCCCCAGGATGAGCAGGAGCAAGGGCAAAGGAAGGAGCTGGGAAAAGGTTTGGATTTCAGAGAAAGAGGGAATACAGAAAGCAGGGTTTACAGCCCCCTGCCACAACACCCGTATTGCCCCTCACCCAGCCCAATTTCATTGTATTGATTTCTTCCAACAGGCAACTGCCCCAGCCAAGAGCCTGATTCCCCTCAGGATCTTCCCAGCAGCAGCACTTACAAACACCAGCAAAGAGAAAGTGTGCATGACCCCACTGCAGCCAGGGTGAGATGAAGGCACAGTTCATCCCTGCCAGAACTTGCTCTGATTTTCCAGCCAAGATTTTCCAGCCTGGAATTTTGCTGGTGCCAATGTGCAGCTCCCCCACCACATCCCTTTGGTCCTACTCAGGAGCTATGCAGATGCCAAGGCTCAGACTCCACGGTGTTTGGGAGCATTGAGTGATGGAGGCTCTTCAGACCCAGCTCTGGCTCCAAGCTGGGTCCTTGGTTGCATCCTGCAAGGCTTAAGCACAGCAGGGACAGGACAGAGCTCCCCATGGACCCTGCTGACACTGAACAGCAGCAGGAGCCTCTCCTGGCCGTGCTGCAAAGGCTAAAGCAGAGGTTGTTCAGCAGCATCACAGCCTTTGCAAATGGCTTCTGTGTACAAGCTGCAGGCCTGCTGCTTTTCCTGCCCCTGCCTCATTCCTTATCCAGGCTCTAAATGTCTTGCCTGCGAAATAAAAGACACATTAAAGCATGAAAAAAATCCAACCCCAAATTCCATTCCAGATGGTCTGGAGGAAAACTCACATAATTTGCCAAAAAAGCCAGGATTTTGCTTTCTCAGTCCTGAATTTCAAGCTCGGAAAGGTCAGACCTCCCATCGAGACAACTGCAGCGCACTCGTTTCTCATCGTTGGATTCACAAGGTTTGTAATTCCAGCTCATTACAGAGACCCAAGACTGCTGTGCTCTTGTCAAATCCACCCCTGCTCCTGCTTTCTGCCACTTTTCAAGCAGAGACCACATACGCGGGGCAGGCGGAGAGGCTGGGGCTGCACAGGGCACTCCACAACACACACAGTTCAGCCCCAGCTTCATGGCTGTACCATCAGAGCCTGGCCTTTCACTCCCCCAGGCTTCCCCTGCCCCACCTGAAGAAGCAGACACATCTCAAGGAGCTTCATAGCTGATGTCTAAGGGATGCCAAGATCTCTGGTGCAGAACAAGGCATGTGCTCCCTTGAACTTCAGTTATTGAATCATGCTTGTGGTGGACAGAGCCCCTTGGGATGTGTCTTGGCCAGCCCAGCCCAGTCCCACCCGTCTGCTTCCAGCATCTCTGCCCCAGCATCCCCCTTGTCTGCTGTCTGGATCTGAAGTCCCCTTTGGCACGTGAACAAACCTGAGCCATCCTGATCTATGCAAGGGTAACTGCTCTGGGACACAGCTGGATGAATGGATGGATGGATGGATGGATGGATGGATGGATGGATGGATGGATGCATGCCTTCTCACACTCCCTTCATGAGATTCAGAGTATCCTTCACATCTCTCCCAACTGGAAATACTCAATTTCAGGTGCTCCATCTGCATCCCTGGATCCTCCAAGCACTTGTGGCGTGGAGACCTGCATCAGAAATGGCATCTCACAAGCACCAAACACTCCTTTTGTCATCATCTCCCAAAGCTGGATCCCACGAGCACAGTGTACTGGAAGGCCAGGCCACAGCTCATGTATTGTAGGAAACAGCTCCTACAAGGTGTTTACAGCATCCCTGTTAGATATGAGACAAGTCACTGGTTCAGCTTCAGCAGCCGCTGTGTTATTTTGACCTCCTGTACATCACTTACCTTCTGCAAATCACTTACCTTCTGCTTCCTCCCTGAGCCCCAGAGCAGCCCTAGCAGGGCACAGTCTGATCTCAGCGACTGGGAAGTGGGAATTCTGTGAGCTGCAGGACCTGCTACGTGAGGAACTGTGTCTGGATTCCCTGAGCACACCACACACTGGGCACCCTTGGTTTCCCTCTCAACTCTTCTTCACACAAGAGGTGAACAAGAAAAGACAGAAGAGAAGCTGAAATGAATAGCACAGCCCAGTTCTGAAGCCAGCTTCATGCTTTGAGGACAAGCAAAGGCTTAGAAGTGACTTCTGCACACTGGAGGGAAGCAGATCAAAGAGGTGCTGGCTGGAAGAAGCCCATTTAGAGCTGGTGTGGTGTAATCCCAGAGCACACTGCCTAACATGCTGCAGCAGCAAGGGCTGGGAAGCTCTCTGTGGCAGATCATGCAGGAAGACAGGCTGGAAACAATGGATGCTCCTCGCTGGCCCTGCAGAACACATCCTGCACACTCCAGAGGATCCTGAGCTCTGGTGTTAAAGCACTCATAAAGATTGCAAAGCTCTGCTCTAACTGTTTATCCTGGTGAACTACAGGGAAAATAAACTTCTAGGAATCAAAGGCTAATGCATGAAGCAGATGTGCAGCAGTGATAAGGCAAAGCAAGGCTTTTAGAAACCAAATTTCAGCTTTGCGCAGATTAGACATTAAAATTAACTCAATTTCATGCCCTATGCAAATCTTTACCAGCTGTCAGCTCTGTAGTCACTAAAGACTAAATGCAATAACTAAACAAGAACAAAATCACAGCGAAGACTGGGTTCTGCAGGAGCCTGCTTGTCACCAGGGTTGTGCTCTGGGATGGTGGGGAGCCTGCCCAGGCACAAACCCCAAGTGTCACCAGGAGCATAAATTAAACGTCTGCAAATAAAATAACTATAAAAGAAGATACTTTGCTGTGAGGCTACTGACCTCCAGGGAGCTGCTGTGGTCTGCACTGTCTCTAATTTGGTAGCTGGACTGAAGAGTGATGCAGCCATCCTGCAGCAGAGGCCACCTCCACCCTTAAGCTCTTCTCTGCCATGCTCACCCTGCATATAGGACATAGATCATCAGCCAGAATGCAGACAAAGGAGAAACATTCCTGCTTCCCTCTAGAGTAAAAAGCCCTTGAATGCTGATCCCCACCAAAGCAGAGAGCATCATCCTGGCTTGTGCTGCATCCACTGAGCAGCACCATGGCCGGAGCTATGGCTCCATCCCCAGAGGAGCTGCACTGAATAATGCCCCAGCACTGGCCATTTACAGAGACATTCAGCGAGCAGCAGCTCCACTGCAGGAACTCCACAGGGCTCTTAGCTCTTGCCTGAAGCAATTTGCCATGTCTGGGAGAAATGGCAGTCTTATAATTGCTTCCAGAATGGACAGAGATCTGAGAAAAGGGAGGCACATGTGCATGCATTACTTGCATTGGATTCCTGCGGATAGGGACAAGGGGGAATGGCTTTAACCTGCCAGAGGGGAGACTGAGCTGAGCTCTTAGGTAGAAGCTCTTCCCTGTGAGGGTGCTGAGGCGCTGGCACAGGGTGCCCAGAGAAGCTGTGGCTGCCCCATCCCTGGCAGTGTTCAAGGACACAGGGGTTTGGAGCAAGCTGCTCCAGTGGAAGCTGTCCTTTAGCTTTTCCAGGCCCAGCATCACCCCTTTTGGGAGCAGGCAGCCGGCAGACAGGGCTCAGGGCAAGGCCAGAGTGGTGCCCGGTGTCTGCAGGGAAGACCTGTGTGAGCGTGGCACAGCGAGGAGCTTCCATGCGATTCCAAGTGCTTGCGAAAGCTGTTGCCCTACATACAGCACAGAGAGGTTTACACAGAGCTCCTGCTCCAGCCCTGCCTCTTCCTGTTGAAATCCATAAAGCCCAATGAAGGAGATTTAACATTCCATCTCCGAAGTAATTAAATCCAGCCGTATAAAGGGAAATGTTTAACAACCCTGAGCCTGGCGGAGCGCTGGAGGAACCTGAGAGAGATGGAGTTACACTGCTGGTAGTAAATGGGGGCTGTGCTCCGCACTGTTAATGGCAGGGGGGAAAGGGGAGCCTGGGTTTTGATTTGGAGGAGCTTCAGAAGACACATTTTATTTAGCAACATGCTGGAAAATGAATAGAGATCCATGGGAAGGTGGGAACTACACATGCTCTTTCTCCCTGTTTCCAGAAGGAGCCTCAAGCCAGTGTGTGAACTCTGCTGAGAACAGCACAGGGTGCTTACCACATCCATTTCTCCCAGCCACTGCCTTTGTTCTGAGTGTAGGTGCTGAGACTGCACAGAGCTCCCAAGGTCAAGTCTCCACATCACTGTTACCAACCACAGAGCTGCTGTATCATGTCTAAAGGATCATTCACCTTTGGTCTGTGCTTTTAACAGTCAGCACAGACTCATTTGAATACCCGATTCTGGGAGCCTCATGTTGCTGTGGGATGCATCACCTTCAGCCCAGCCTGTCCCACCACTGCATCGCCAAGAAGTGCCAAGCTGCTGCTTCACCCTCCCAAATCTGTGTGGAACACCCTATAGCTGTCAGTACGTTAGCAGGGGCGAGCCGAGACTCTTCCAGGGTAAAATAGCTCCTTTTGTAATGTGCTCCTACAACACACCTACCCCTCTTGCCTGTTTTAGCCCTCCTCATCCTACATTACAAGCCCTGGAGACAGCAGGCGTGCAGAACTTGAGCTATTAAATGCTGCATCTCTCAAACATGCCCCCAGGAAAGTGCCTGCAGGAGGAGAGGGCTCTGCTGCAGCATAGGCAGTTCCCCATCCTGCACCCATCCCATGGCTCCCCTGGTACCTGGAAAGCACCAGAAGGTTGTTTGCATCCCTGTGGGGCTATCGGGAAGCTGCTCATCCCTGAGCCATGTCCTAATCAGGGTTCTGTGCTCCTCAGGGTTTGGTCATCAAGCAATGAAGCTGTGCGCAGTGTGCCATGAGGATGGGCAGCGGGAGCATGTGCCTACAGAGGCTTTGACACTGAATCCCTCTTACCGAGCATCACTTTTGTTGCATTCTTAGCTGGCTCCCCCCCTTCACTCAGCCTGAGGTGCAGGGAGATAACAGAAAGAGATCAAGTGAGCATCTTGCCCCAGAAGCCCTCATTATCCCAGGAGGTCTCCAGGGCCTCCAATTCAATGGACTGCGGTTGGGGATACCTGGCACTCCACAGGATCACAACCCAGAGAGGAGACTGTGGCAGGCAATTTCCCTTCTTATTGACATGCAAATCATCGCCGCGGCAGCTCCCGGGTTTAATATATCTCCAGATTGCCTGGCCTGGAGTCACATTAGTCAAGTAGATGTGGCAGTTAGTCCAGAATGACTGGGTAATAAGAGTCAGCATCTGCACCTCTGCTTCAAGGACGGGCTGGAGAGGAGCCTGCAGCCATTCCTCACCTCTCTCTCAGGTCCCCTCTGAAGCACACAGCTTGGGGACTGCAAGTAGATGTCCCTAAGCGAGGTTTGGTGTTAGAAACAGACCGAGGTCCCCAAGAAGTGTCCTTTGGGAACATACACAACTACACCCCTCAGCTTCCATAGAGCTGATGTTTCTTACTCCAACATCCAGCAAGAACAGAACTCCCATAAGAAACAATGCCCTCTCCCTACAAAATATGTTCCCAAGACTTCTCAGATTTGCTCCCTATTCTCCTTAGCTACCATCACCATGGCTGAAAACTCATCATGAATACTAGAAGGAGGTGTTCCAAGTGCTATTTCCACCTTTGTCCCTGCCTAGGGTCAGAACCAGGCCTGCAGCATTCCCTGCTCCCTTTGGATGGGTGTTTCTGCACCCCCCTGCCTCCCAGACCTTCACAGAGCTGATTGGAAAACCACGCTGACCACAAGTGTAACCATGAAAGAGCTTTTCTTCCACACAGATGTAACTCCTTATTTCCTTCTTCCCTCTAAATTGCACTCCTCATTAGACCCAGACACGGCAGAGTGGCTTTGCTTGGGACCTGCTGGGTGAAACAAGCTCGCTGGTCTGATGTTACAAGCTGTGTCCCGCTCAGCTGCAGCACTGCTTTGAGAGTCCTCCTTTTGTCCATTTATTCCCAGTGCCACAAACCAATCTGTCTGAGAGGCTCATCCTTCATTATTTGTTAAGAGAGCCAACAAAGCCCTCTGTTCTGCATCATCTTGGGGCTTTGTTTTCAGCTATCTATTCAGTCTCCTGTTTGTGCTTCTCAATGTCTGTACAAAGAGCTTTAAATCGTTCCTTTAGCCTTGAACCCCCTTGCTCAGAGCCTCTGCAGCTAGCAGGAGTAATCACCACGGTGCAATCCAACTCTTGCTTTCTGCTTACCCTCCTGTTTTCTCTTTAATTAAAAATCCCTTTGGTCTTGCACTTGGATCCAGGACGTGGTTTCCATTTGCCTTGCAAAGAGCCCAGCCAAGAATGTCAAAACCATTTGTCACAACCACCTTGCTTTGACCTGGGCGGCAGCGTTACCAGCAAGCATTCGAGCTCTTCTTTGCCCATCTGTTCATCCATTAAAATCCCCACACTTCAACGGGCAATTCCACCTCTGCATCCAGTGCTTCTCCTGACAACCAGACCCTCGTACAGACAGCGAGCGTTTCCCATGTCCTCAAGCAGATCAGTGCCACCTCATTGCCTCAGTTTAACCCAGCTACTCAAGGGCAACCAGTTGTCAGCAAGCCCTGATGGCACTGCCCAAGAGCATGGGAAATAGATGATACCCAGGTCGGGGGGGACAAAAAAGACCCCCGGCACAGCAAGGTTCATAGGGACAAAGCGCTCCATCTCTGCAGCACAGAGGCTGGAAGGGGAAGGCAGACAAGTCCTCCCTTTTGCAAAGATTAGCTTTTTCCTTTTAACACATGGCCCAGAAAAGCCAGAGAGAAAGGACCGTAATATCCCTGCCTTACCACATCTCCTCAGGTAAGATCATCACAGCGTCAGCCCAACAGACACAGGCTCCAGGGAGATGCGAGGGCTGTGCCGCAGCCACAGCTACACCTCATCGGTGTCACATCCCCAGAACCTCCGCAGCGCGCTGACAGGCGATTTGTATCCTGGTACAAACAGTTCCAAAAGGAAGCCGGAGCCTTACTCAACCTCGAAATATGTTTTTCGTGGCGGCTGCCTCTAAAGGCAAAAGGTGTAAAAGGTCCAAGGGGGGAGGCTGCGGCGCGCTGGAGGCTTCCATGGAGCGATGAAATGAATCAGTGCCATCTACCGGCTGCAGGGACCTGGTCGCTTCTCATTCCCTGGATTCGGCCTCAGAACTGAAGGGATAAAAGCCAGTCTCTTACACACTGTCTTCTATTGCACAGCTGTAATGCTTCCAGCATCCCTCTGCCATTCCATAGCCAACAGCACCATTCAAATTCCCCCTAGAGGTTAAGGGTCCAGATAGGAGCCCATTGGCATTGGCACAACCATGGACCAAGCCATGTCCAACCATGCCAAGGGAGCCCCAACGTGGGGCTACAGCTTCAGCCTTTTCAGCCTTACTCTTTCCTACCATCTATATCAGGATCTCCCTTTGCTATCCCTGACAAAATCATAACTGTGATGTATGACGTACTGGAAATGGCAACCCTTGAGCTGGCCCAGATTTGTGCTGAGGAAGAGCTGTGGCAGTGCCAAATAGCAGCAGCACTGCCAGCATTCCCAAGGGATGGCATGGCATCCTCAGCTTCCAGTACAGCAGTCACAAAGAACTCCTCCAAGACTACGACAAGGCATCAAAACCAGAAGGAGATGCCAGGTATTCCTGGCTATCCCTGTTGTTCCCTTCTGTTGGATTATAGTTAATTGGGGAACAGACTCTCAATGTGCTTGTCACCATTAATAAAAGGCAAATACATCATTGCTCTATAATTCACCCATAATTGGGCTGAGATGCCGGATCACTGAAGAAAAGAGGCACTTTTGGACACTTCCTCCTGGAGGGCAGATACATCTGCTCATCCTTCAATGCTGATTGACTCACCTCTCAGCATTCCCGGGTTCTGGCAGGCTCCACATGGCTGGAGGATGTTGTGCTGCAGGGATTGCCCTGGGCTCCATTGGCTGAGGTGCTGTCAATCTCTTTTTGGGGACGCTGGTTGAGCTGAGCTCACCAAGCTGCTTGTGTCAACCCCAGTCAAATCAACGAGCACTTGAGAGAGCTGCCTTTGCCATTGGAAACAAGCAAGTCTGACTCTGGAAACCTCCTTGTAATGCAACACTGTTTGAGAAGGAAGGAGTTCAGTGTAGGAGCAGCACAAAGCTGACCTGGATCAGGATGCTGTGCACAGACAGCATCAATCCTGTGGGGCAGCATGCCCCATGCTGTGCTCTTACCGGTAGCCTGTTCCTTGATGGCTGGGCACAAAGGCAGCTCGTCCCACCACTGCCCCTTACCCCCTTCTCCATTATCAGCAGCTGCAAAGGATAGTTTGAATTGCCAGGATCTATTCCTAACAAACCAGGCTGCTTTACCTGCAGTGATGATTTGCTGGGCAAGCAGCAGGTACAAAACTGTTGTATCCTCTTGCCTAGATACTGGAATCTGAGGGAGCTGCCTTCAATTCCCTAAATCTCTTTTCCTTAAGCTTTTTCCCCTCCCCATTCCATTCCTGGTCTCCAGTGGAGCTCCAGGCTGCAGAACACCAGCATCCATCACTTACGGACACACTCTGCTCCCTTACACTGAGAAAAGAGAGTATTTTACCGGAAAGGCCACGGATACACAGTAAGAACACAATTCCCACACAGAAAAGATGTTTTTACCACACAAACAAACAAACTGTGAGCACCAAGAAGGGTTTGCTGCCCCCCCCCCCAACAGCCCCGCCGGTGCCAGCTCCCGGCTATCCCCAAGCTCTCCATAGGGAAGGCTGCAATAACCGGGGAGCTGCGACCTCCCGG
>JBCJKH010019723.1:5968-20891 GCA_039877255.1 Loriculus beryllinus
TTTAAAATAAAGAGGTAAACTAGTGTCTCACTCAAGCACTGAGCTGTCAGTCATCAGATTCTGTTGATTATTATCTAAAAAATTGGTTAAATCTCCCGTGGTTCTTAAGCTTATACCAGTTCCTTTTGAAAGACATTCTCACTTGTATTCAGCATTATTCTCCACCTTTTTCTAGGAATACTTTTTCCTGTTGCTTTTCAGAAAGCTGTTTTGTTTTGTTTTTCAGGAGGGGCTTTTTCTTCTTTTTTTTTTTTTTCCCCCTAACACATACAATTTTTAGACATGTAGAAGCTGTGTTTGGACCTAGAATGAAGGATATTGAAATTCTAAATTCCAATTCATCAAAACCCTTCTCCCCCCAGTTTTAAATTCTTCAGCCAGATTGGGTGGTTCCTATGGTGAGCCTGTCTCATAGCTGCAAATTCTGCCTAGCTGGATCTCCAGGCTGCAGCCATGCTCCTAAGGAACAGAGGGAGGGATTCAAAGCAAAATTAATTTGTTTCCCCTGCTGAGTTCTGGTGAAGCTTTGTTGGGATAAAAACATCTTCATAAAACATCTTGACTCCAGTGAAAAGGAGCCAGAAAATGCTGGATATTTTTCCAAGCAACATTGGTGTTAGCAAGATTTCTTTTCAGTTTTGCCATGAATGCTTGGCATTATGCAAGTGCTTGATTGGTGTGAATTATTTCTTTTTCATCTGCTCATGAGTTGTCTCATGACACTATACTTCTTTACCACTATACTTTACTTCATACACTATAATTCTAAAATACTTTTCAAGCAACTGTTGGTTTTTCATCCATTTCAACAAGTTCAGACAAAATAATATTCCTTTTAATTTTGCTGGTATTAACATTTTTCCGACCAGCGGTATGTGCCTAAGCATCTGTTGTAATAAATGTACTGAATGTTTGGGTGTATTGATACACTGTGTTATAGGAGGCTCAGGATGATGAAGTAGATGTAAGATTAATGAAGACAAACAATGCAGTGTTGGTAGTTGACAAAAAAAACTTGAACATGTTTAGATAAATAATCTCATAAAAAATGCAGGTTAAATACCAGGGAATGTTAATTACTTACAATCTAATGAGGAAATTAATTAAGGCACAGCACAAGTACAAAGTAAGAATGCCTGTTGCTTTTCTCAACAGATAATTGGTAGCTTTGAAATACTGAGAAAAGCCAAGCCTGAGACATAGAAGGCTATTATAGGACCTATTACTTCATGTAGAAGTGAGCTGTGGGCATGTATCGAAAAGAAAGTTAACTTCATAAAGGAGCCTTTAGAAAAATGATACATATTAAAAAAAATATATAGAAGAAAGAAGTCAGTAAAATAGTACATGCGATGAGATCCCAGCAATTAAAGCAGGCCAGACATGTAGTTAGAATCATAGAATCACAGAATGTTTTGGGTTGGAAGGGACCTTAAAGATCATCTAGTTCCAGCCACTCTGCCACGCCTTCTACTACACTAGGTTCCTCAAAGCCCTATCAAACTTGTCCTTGAGCACTGCCAGGGATGGGGTGTTAGGCAATTAGGATTATGAATCATTCTTCCAATTATCTTCTGAAAGGTTACCCGCTCAGTGGAGAAGATTGAGCAAAATACATAATTTCTCAATGTGAATTGTCAACAATAGGAGAAATATATTCTTGGCTAAAAAAGTTTGGAATAGTCATGGGAAAGGTTAAGGAAAAGGTTCTGTTTGTTGTGGGGAAGGATCTTAGGATCAGGGAGACGGTAACAGTCTCATGTATATGCTGCTACAGTAGGATGTCTTAAAGATTTCAGACAAGGACTCTAATAATCTGTTATAAACATTATGTTCCTGCTTAGTGTGCTGGCTAGAGATTTTTCCAGGCAGCTGGTTTCTACCACTGTACCTGTACAGTTTATGTTTTATAATCTGAAAAATCATGATGTAAGGAAGTTTTATTTATCAGACTGATTTTTTTCCTTTCTATAGATGTATCATATTCCTTCTATTTATGGATAGAAGGAATAATGTTAGGAGAAATGAATACAATACCCAGCCTGAGCAGTGATTTACAGGTATCATGCTAGTTCTGTGTTTGGGAGTTATTTTAATGGGGTTTTGCTTGTTATTTATAACTTTGAATTGGAGTTTTTAGAAGAAGAGAGATATTGCCATGTGAGAAACCAGAGAGCAGCTGGATATATTCTAGAGGCTCCTAGGTATACCTGGGGCTGGTTCCATGTGTCCGGAACACCAGTAGCATAACTTAGCAAATGGCAAAGCAAGCCCTATCCTGTCCTGATGTCCTGGACGACATTATCCATGGACACAATTATACTGCCATCAAGTGTGATTTCCACAGATTAGTTGATGTACTTAGCTCCAGTACCAATGGTGACAAAGCTGCTGCTGTTCAGGTTTCAGTGAAGGTTCTACCAGGACCCTGTGTATATTCCTGGTGGCTGAAGCCCAAATTGCTATTATTTAACTGTTGATTCCTAACTATATTAAAGTTGCATGTGCTATGAACAAACCCTAATCCTTTCTTAATAAAAAGACATACGATATTAAGCAAGTGTGTGTATATGTGAGAACAAAGGCCTGAAGATGAACCAAAGCAGTTAATCATCATGTGGGTGATAGAAAACTACAGAAGTGGGCTTGACAACATAGGAGGCCTTGCCCTCACTACTTAGTTGATGCAGTAAAGTTTGAGGAGTGGATTTGAGTGGAACATTTAGTGGGTTTTTTTTTAATACCAGTGAAAGCATTCCACCAAAATATATCCTGTTCTATTTATTTAAAAGGTGACAACTTTCAGCCACTGATAATTCTTCTTTTATCTATAAATCTGAAAACTTTAGATGAAGTTCTATGGAGAAAAGACCCCTTTTACATCCGTTTTATGGAATGACCTGTAAAATAATATCATCATATATTTTCATTTGGGTGGTACAAATGATGGTAATTTAGAAGTAAGTGCAGAGGATATTCAAACAGGTACTGGAATTAGATGATCTTTAAGGTCCCTTCCAACCCAAACCATTCTGTGATTATTTGGAGGACTGAGCATTTGCTTTGTACTGTAGTTTTTCACTGTCAGACAACTTGTCAGTATTGTAAGTTTTCAGAACTGCAATAAAACTCTGGTGGGTTGACCCCAGCCAGCAGCCAAACCATCTACAGGGCTTCTTACTCATTCCTCTCTCTCTCATGGGACAGGGAGAAAGTAGAAGGAAGGCGAGAATACTCTTGGACCAAGCTAATGACAGTTTAATAGGAAAAGCAAGAGCTGCATGTGCGAACACAGAAAAGAGAGGGATTCATTCACTGTTTCTCAATCAGTAGGCAGATGTCCAGACACTCCATGAAAAGCAGGGATTCACAACCCATAACAATCATTTGGGAAGATAAGTGCCATAACCACAAACGTCCATGTTTCTTCCTCCTCTTCTGTATGGGCTGGCACAAATAAAGCTAGCTCCATCCCAGCTAGACCCGGCAGAAACTGAAACTTCCCTTTCTTCTTTTTCCTTTCCTTCCTTTTCCTTTCTTTCTTCCTTTTTCTTTCCCTTCTTTCTTCCTTTTTCTTTCCCTTCTTTCTTCCTTTTTCTTTCCTTTCTTTCTTCCTTTTTCTTTCCCTTCTTTCTTCCTTTTTCTTTCCCTTCTTTCTTCCTTTTTCTTTCCCTTCTTTCTTCCTTTCCCCTTTCTTCCCCTTCCTTCTTTTCTTTTTTCTGTTTTCTATGAAAGGCTGAAGAAGGGTATGGCCAGTAATGGCAGTATGACAAACCCAAACATATTCTGCTTTTTCTGTTCTATTTGACTGTACTTGTCTTTTGGCATGCCGAATCAGCCTCCATTTGTCTTAACGAATATCTACTCATTTGAATTCATTTCAATAGCTCCAACAGAATAAACTAGAAAAGATCAGGGCCAGAGCGTCAAGATACATTAAGCACTTGATAAGAGTATGAGAAACTTGCTTTCTAACCCAAAACCTGACCCAGATAAAATAACAGCTGACAGCTGCTTCTCCTAGGCTGAAT
The DNA here is from genome assembly GCA_039877255.1 of Loriculus beryllinus. Classification (NCBI taxonomy): domain Eukaryota; kingdom Metazoa; phylum Chordata; class Aves; order Psittaciformes; family Psittacidae; genus Loriculus; species Loriculus beryllinus. The sequence goes on from JBCJKH010019723.1 coordinate 10,000, forward strand.
CAATATCAAGATTAGTGGGGTCTTCTAAGCCAGATTTCCTTCTCTCTTTGACTGAAAGTAGAGACCTTGATACATTGCTCCAAAAACCCCTTAGGTCTCAATGAGTTGATTTTTCCAGGAATAAGAAAAAAAAGAAAAACAACAACAAAAGCTTTGTGTATCCATCAAGGAGTAAGTCATGTAAAAATTCCTCAGGAAATCCAAAAGGATGGGATGAATACAATAAGGCATGCTCAGAGATCATGTTTGGAATAAGAAATCGCAGTCATCTGTACAGCACAGAGCATAGCCATTGATGCTTTCAGAGGAGATCATCCACACTAATGTCCTGTGGGAGATGGTTCCACATATAAGAACTGAGAATGCAGCAGTCAACTTTAACTCATTAAATACTTTTCATTCTAGAAATTGATGGCTAGAAAGTGATTGATTATGACGCTGCTTCTCAGGGTGGCATCTTTTTGCTGTGTTTAGTTTTAACTGCCACTTTCACACAGTCATGTTCTTCCTGCCATGTGTAAATACATGGTGTGGTGTTTTCACCACACAAATAGCCTTTGCCGTTTTCCTCTGGTCTGACTCAAAATAAAGTTTAACCAACTGAAGGTCTATATGATCAAACTGCATAATTCCACTCAAATTAGCTTTTTGTTCTGGGTCCAGGGAATGAATACAAAAAGTTACATTACTTTCAAAATAAAGCCATTAGCAGTCATTAAAGCAGCAGTCAAAAGCAGGCAGCATTACAGCTGCATAAGAAAATGGAAGTGGAAGTCAAACATTACAACTAATCACTGCCATTGTCCTGAAAGAGCAGAAATTAAGCACTGATTTAAACTCATTTTAAATCTCATTATTGGGAGACCAAATTGCTAAAAATGTGGAGGCCCTACTCATGGATTTCTATAGAACAAAACCAGCTTTGCATTCTGAGATGCTCACAAATGTCCTTAAGAGATACCAGTGACAGCCTAGGAACCATATCCAGTTGCATGGGTAAATAATGGGTGTATAGAGGCAAGTGTCTTGCTGATGTCACTTGACTTTAATGGGGTGAGAAGCTGACAGGTTATTTTATTCCCCTTGCACTTTTACTCTGAGATGACAAAGGAGAGGTGAAAGCTTCGTGGTGATGGACACCTCTCCTGTGGGAATTGACAGAATTTGCTAATTCATTTTCATCCAATGAGATTGTTACTCCCAGCCTGGGCTTGATTTGAGCAGTGCATCAGAAATTAAAATCTCCATGTTCCATTTGCAGCTTTCTGCCCTTTCTGGTGCCCCTATTTATGGACTTAAATGAACAAAGGTATGGAGAAGCAAAATGGGCCCAACAGTAATCATTTGTTTTCTGTTTGTAACGTGAGCTTGAAGACTCTTATGCAAGCACTTCTTCTCCTTCCCCAGAAAATGCAGCCTTGAAATGATTATATGTAACTTCCCAGCAAAGAGCAAATGTTTATGAATGTCCCAAACTGTTATTAAAGTAAGGTTGGTCAAAAAATAGGTTTCAATTGAAAAATACTGTGTTCACGGTAATGATACTGCCTAATGTAACTCTAAATTCAACTGTGTTAATTTTCTGTATGTTTTGTGTCTGTGATTACCAGATCAAAGTGAGGGCTCTGCTATGCCACTGGGTTGCTGTAGCTTAGCAAGTGATCATGTATCTGCTGAGCCTTGGTAACTGAACTTGCTTGCACCATTATACTCCTAGCAAATACGAGCTAATTCCAGGTACTTTTACCACCTCCAGACTATGGCTTAACTGGTTTTACTTACCATCCAGGCAGATGGATAGTTACACCAGCAGATCTGATACATTTAAGCACATTAAACCGTCAAAATTTGATCGGGTATCTAAACCACTCTTATTCAACTCTTTTTTTTTGCTGAATTTTTCAGCTGTGTGAGTTCATCCAAAGAACAAATTGGATATATTCCTGACTGTGCAATGTTGCCAGGGCATGAAAAGGTCAGGCTGACACCTGTCCAAAGTATCTTTAGCTTGTTGCAGGTACAAGAGAAAAAAGAGCTCATGTACTTAATGTCAGTGATTTTGGCTCTCTGTGTGTATTTGCCCTTGTACAGACCTCACTGAGAAATTCTTCTCATGAACAAGGTCTGGAAGCTGTTTTACTTGGGTTGCTCGAGTAGGATTAGCAACATGTAAATGTGAAAGAAATTTAGGTCATCGTTGTCCCAGTGTAACAGTTACAAACATAAATGCAGATAAGAAGGTGACCTCAACAAATACCGCCTTTGCTGAGAGAGCAAATATTTGTTTTCAGTTTCTCCGTTTCTTTTTAACCAATCACAACAATCTGGCTTAATGTTATTTTGCTCTAAGCCACCAACTGAAGAATCCAGGTGAAGAGCCCAGCAAACCCCCCCCCCCGAATTGCTGTTGTAAAGGTGGGCTTGACAGTCCAGAGCTGCATTATTAGTAGAAGACAAGGGTACCCAGGCTTCAAGGTGCTTCAGTGAAAAGCCTGTGCTTGTGAAATGACATGAAAAATTCCTTTCCTCTGGTGAGATCAATCCAGCAAATTTGAGGATTAGGAATTTGAGGATCAGGACCCAAGCACACCTTCTTGCAACATCCTAAATATTGATTCTGCTCAGCCCAGATTACACAGTTTATCACTTTACATTCCAATTTCACTGGCCACAAACAGAACTGATTCTCCCGCACATTCATTTCTGGTTTTGTCCCAATAACCCAGCAGCTGCACAGGTTGTAGTTGAATGGCACCACCACCAAGCAGAAAGGCGCACCTCAGCCCCTGTCTCATTGGTTTTAAAATGTATTGTGTCAGTGTGTCTGTGTAACCTAGGCAGTCACAGCAATACATACTATATACCACACGGTTTCTAGAGCAATCAGAGAGAACCCGACGAGGGTTGCACCCACTGTGCAGAGTGCTAAGCAAATGCATTAGTGAGAAAGCTCTCTGTGGTGAGGTAGCCAGCAGAAGCCTTTTCTTTGTAAAGCACAACCTTCCGGAAGCTGAAACTGGCTATAGGTCAGTTCCAAATTCCTTCTTTAGGTAAGAATGGGGAGGGGGGGGAGAGACTTTTTCAATTGTTGAAACATCACTTTTTGACATTTTTAGAAGTTTCATATTTTCCAGCTTGAACATGTGTTGCTTCACATCTCTTTTGTGAAAAAACTCAAACTGTACAGAATTATTTTGAAAATATGGAAGTTTCTTTCATTTTAGACTCTTAACAATTTTATTAAGTCTAAGTCAGGATTGTTTAATTTGAAGATTGCTATGGGAGGGGAAAACAGTTTCTTGTTTCTAATTACTTTCAGTCCTTCATTAAAGACATTGTGGTATTTATAACTCAATATAGCATACAACTGGGAGTGCACATGCTTCACTTCAGGTGAGCTTTAATTTGTAAAATATTACTTGCATGTCAACAGTATTATGGCTGAGGGTGGAAGCAGAAGAGGAAGAAAAGAGGAAGGAGTGGTGGGAGAGAGTTAAAAGGAAAAAAGAAAAAAATAAAGCAGATCTCTGAAGAAGATGGGGGAAAAAAGGGCTGTAGGACAAGGGAACTGGTTAAAGCTGAGAAAGATGAAAGGACGCAGATGACAGAGCAAGGCTTGCATTGCAAGTGCACTGTGGGAGAGGGGAGGAAAGGAGGCTATGGCAACTAGTGACCAGTCACTGGAAAATACTTTAAGTCTAAGGGATGGATCTGAGCCATTGAGCATAACTTCAGTAGTGTCCACAGCACGATGAAAACAAAGGACAAAGAAATGCAGTATCCTGATCCGTCAGTCTTTGCCTGCTATACCTTCTCCAGATATCTCTTTAAGAGGAAACCTTGTTGGGTTATTGCTATATTTGAGAGGGAAAAATGGCTCATTTAAAAGGTGTTGGCATTCCATATCTGCTTATGTTGCCAAAAGGAAGCTACATATTATATTTTATATACTCATATTTACTAAACTTAAAAAAAAAAAAATCATTATCAGTCATTAAGTGTTTTCAAAAGTCGTCATCAAAATTAGCTTGTGTAGGAATTAATATATTTGAGCCTTCCTTCTGCACTTCTTTCAACCTTTCACATATAGAAAAACCCATACACATTTCATCTCTGGTAATATAGAACTTCATCATCTAATGTCAAAAGGCTTTCTTGAGGATTTTCAAAGCTGCGGCTACTAATAGCTAATTTCAGTTTTCAGTGGAACTGCTGACTTTGCCCTCACAGCCCAGCAGGGTCAGAGGTTTTTCATGCCAAATGTCTCCTACCATGGTAGATCGGTGTAGCAAATGCAGTTTTTCTCTAATTTTAAAAGATCTTATTTATTGAACATTTGAAAGATAGGGACAGTGCTCAGACTGCCTGCCCTACCATAAAGCAAAGCTGTAAAAACGTCATGCCATGACCTACTAGTAATAATGATTGTAGAGCTGATTGTGTTTTTCCAAACAGTAAAGGAAATACAGTGGAAGCATATGTAGTTGTAACCAGAAAATGGAAAGGTTACAAACCCCATGCTTGACATTAGAAATTCCAGTAATTGCTAAGGAGAGTCTTAAAGGAATGCTTTTCCTCAAAGTGCATTTGAAATTAATTTGAATATTGACAAGGCTAATTTAATCTAAGTTTATTTTTTCTAAATGCATGCTTCATTTTCCATGCATGTGCAGAGGATAAGATACAAAAAAGATCATTAAATATGTACACCCTTGTAGTAAGACAGTTTCTGTGTTGTGTCTTCACAAACTGGGAAGTCCAGAGACATTGTTTTCTGTATTTCTAGAAGAGGTGTAAGCCATTTTTTCTGAGTATACTCCTCTTTCACTGCTGGACTTTGTCCTACTCTTTCTCCTGGCACTCTTCCTCACTTTGGTCTCTTTCACATAATGTTTTCATATAATTCCTTCAAGTGTTTTAATAGACTCAGTGAGCATTTTACTTGTCTGACATCACAGTTAAGCCTTTTCAGCAGCACAAAATCATTCTAACTGTGCTCCTGACCTTCATTTTCATGCTGCCAAGGCCCAAGGTAAACTTCTTGGACCTCCTCACATGTCTACAGTGGAGGCAGCTACAAGTCCTTGTAAGGGCTCTCATAGGAGGTGAAAGATGAATGCATACAAAAGGCAGTTGTTGCATTTTACCTGGGGTGAGGAAAAAGGATGGATTCTGACGAGCTGTAGGAGGGAAGAACTAAAGATTTTTCTGGAGTATCCAGAAGTCTTGGGCTCACAGAATAAGGGTCATTATTCACAATAATTATCTAATATATTCTTTAATATTCCCACTTTTTAATATTGAAGCGTTGGGATTCAGCTCTCACAGATACAGAAAAGCAATAAAAGGTAAATGGATCATTTGGAAACTTGACAGAGTCATTCAGCTTTCAAAAATCAAGGAAGAAAGGGCTTTTTAGGAATTTCGTAGGCTATTTGAAGCTCACGATCACACAGAGCTACGCCTGAACAGAATGTGTTATCACTGGCTCACTCTTTTTGCTTGCAGTTAGGGTTGTTAATTTTGATAAGGGGAGGTAGAATTATTTAACTGAATCAGTAATTTAAATTCTAGAATGACTGAAGAGTGAATCTGCTTTAAAACTCCACTGCATTATCCAAAATGGTTTTGCATTTACCACTTGAAGGGGGCCAGGGAAAACTTGTAGATCTCTAGAGTAAATGGGATAAAGCAACTCAGAAAGGAATCCAAGGAGCAAAACAGCCCTGGCTGGCTCAGAAAAAGCTGCTGTGGGAACCAAAACCTTTCAGGGTGATCACCACAATATTGCTAAGGCAACCTATGTTTTGTGGGTTATTTTCAGCTGCCAAAACTGGGATGTGGGAGTTGGTGCTGCCAAGACCAAGATGACCTCTGACAACTTCTGTGATCCCCTGCAATATATTTAATTTATGCTTTTTCCAAGATAGGACCTAGGGGATGCAGCCAGCTTCTTTTCCTTGATTCAATAGGCTGTATGACTGGCTACTCTATCTGATAGTTGAAGCCTGGTTTCACAGTCCTGCTATCTGGAACGATGATATATAAAAGTGGACAGGCCAGATGAAAGCAAGAGACCAGGAATTCCTCTGTCCTGCTTTTTAGGGGGGGTGGGGAGAGTGACTGGTTAAGGCAGTCTTGGCAGTAATCTGAGCTAAAGAAAATACTGGGATTCTTCAATATTTGTTAGCAAAATATATAAGAGAAATGTGTTTGTGTTTGGAAAGCACAAGTTGTCTCTCTTGGACACAATTTACGATGAATAATTAATTCTCTGAGTTATGAAATGGTCAAATGAAAATATTAAAAAACCAGAGAACTGCATCATGCCGCTGGAAAAACCCATACTGTAAAAGCTATTTGAATTTCTGGCTGCTGTGCCTGAAAATAGCATAGCAGAGTAACAAAAATGTTCAGAGAAAAGGATGATGAAAGATTTAGAGAAGTTTTACCATCATAAAATACTAAACAGATTTATTCCTCAGTTTGGAAAAAGTAGGACTGAGGCAGGAATATGGTAGATGTCTACATAATTATAAATGATATAAGCATAGTGAATAGGGATCAGTGCTCCATTATTTTTCACAAGCAAAGAACTAGGGTTACCTAATTAAATTATCAGGCATCCTGATAAACAAACAAAAGGAAATTCTTTTTCAAATAAAACATAATTAAATTGTGAGGTGCACTGGCACAGGATGCAGTAGAGGCTATCAGTATAAATGGGCTCAGAGAAGATTAGATGAATCCGTAGAGGATAGATCCATTGGTGGCTATTAAAAACTGAGGTCTAGATTAAACTTCTACCTCAGGAAGTCCCTTAAGCTCTGATTGCAGGATGTTGGAAAGGTATTCTAGCAGTCTACATATTTGCCTTGTTTCCAACAGCATCCACTTCGAGTCAGTGCTGCAGCCAGCATACCCGGATAAACAGATGTTTGCCAGATCCATCAGGAACATATTTATGTGTGCGAGAAAAAATAAGAACAAAAAAAGAGAGGGCATGATGAAAAAAAACAAAAGCAACTTAACTGAACAGCAACTTCCTTTTACTGTTGATACTTTTCACATAGGCTTCTTACAAAGGCAACCTCAACAACCTTAAATCTCCTACTATCATCTGTAATTTTTGCTTCAACTAGAATTTTCCCAGTTATGCTGTGCTTCCATGTGTTTATTGTTTACCAGTGTGCTATCAAAACAATGCACAAGAATGTTCTATGGACAATATTGCCACCTCGTCTGTAGTAGTAAATTAAACAGTGCCAGGACAAAGGCCCAACAAGTAAGAATTTGGTTATTTATAATGTTGGTTAGAGAGGTCCCTGTCCCAGTTTTAAGCTTGGCCAACTAATTTTCACTGTCCAAAATAATTTGCAGGCTGGACTAGGGATTTAGCACAAGCAAAGCACCATTCCCAGTAACAATTTGAAGTTAATGTAGTAATGGAGGCAGCCTGTTCTTGGATATATGGCTAGACCATGCCAGTTGGCCTCATGGCCAGAGAAGAGGCCTTTGCCATGCCTAATTTACTACAGACATGATGTATTATTGATTGCATATAACCTCTTGGAGATCAAGAACTAGGTTTGCACAGATGACTTTGGCCACCTGGGGAAGGTCCAAACCAAGCTGATTAGCTGTTCTCCAGGAGGGGTGAGGGGCCACAATGGCACCCAGGCATGAAAACATTTGGTCATTTCCTTTAGGTCAGGATCAGCCGAATGACAGCTGTCAGTGATACAGAATGATGTAGCAGACTGGGGATGTCTTTGGCTAGGGTCAGAGGTCACCTGCTTTAACTGGATAGCAGGCTAGTGGATTTTGAGGTGCAGGAGATATCTCTTCTAGATCATTAAGTCTGGAGGAGGCAATTCAGTTTCCTCAGATGATGTAGTGATCTGCTGAGATTCCTGTATTCGTACTCTGGACACATTTTATGCTCTGTAATTAAGTGATCAAGTGAAGTTGCACCTGCTGTCTAATCCAGACATTTTAGGGCCTACATTTTCTTTCATCTGTTGTCAGAGTTAATATGCCAGGTGCTATACAAGAGAGAGCTAAAAGAACAACAGCTACCGTAGGAAGCTTAGAGGCTGAAAGAAAAGCACATACAGGGAAAAAAATCGGTGGGAAGCCTAGAGCAGGCCAGTAATAAATAAATTAAAATCCAATGAACTGAGAAGTTCAATATCAGTTGCAGTTCAGTCTTACTCTTGTATTGTAATGGAGAAGGCAGTTAATTGATTGTAAGTCTTGCTGATGTGAGTCTTTTAAAGTATGTGAGCAACAACTCTGCTGAGACTGGGGCCTATTTTGTGGATGGCTAGGTTATGGGAGAAGTGTGGCTAAGGAGATGGAAGCAGCCTGTCTGGTTATTAAGAGCAGAATGATACAATGAATAAAAAGTGAGGGCCAACATAGAAGCATATCTTGGTGCAAGACTTAGAAGGTGAAGAAAGAGAATTTAAAACTGGTATCTCAGTCTCAGCAGATTGAGTGGTTAAGAGTGAGATGATAAAATTTGAAAGGTGGGTAAAGTTATTATTAAACTGAGGAAAAGCAGCAATATCAGATGGTTTCTGTGCAGTGACTGTCAAAATGCTCTCTGAGACCATAGGCAGACAGGAAAAGGACAGAAGAGACTGTGTGTCCATTAGTTAGTACAGAAACTTCACTTCTCTGACCCAGAACACAAAGTAACATCCTACTGACCTGCAATCCAGTACCAAGTGCAGCTCAGGCACGATTCAGCATTGACCCTCAAGAGATTGGCTGCATCTCCTTTACCCAAGTTTCACACAGCTGTAATTATTGTGGCCTTCAGCAGTTTCATTTTGGATTTATGTTGGACCGTAACCTCTTCTCTAGAGATGGAGAACTGAGTAGGAGAAGCTAAGGCTCCCTCTGTGCTTGTAACTCATCAGGAGTTCATCACAAGCCTGAGCAATGGCAGCAGTCATCCCTACCACAGCTCAGGCCCCTTGGCCGGATGAGGTCCAAGCCAACCAGAGCTTCTCTAGGAAACGTCTCCTTAGCAGGGTAAGAAACAGCACAAGCTGGGTCCCTCCTGACAGATATCTAGCTGTTGTGAGGAAAAAAGCTGTGCTCTGCCAGCTTGATCTTGGGCACTGCCCATGTCATTTCCCACTGTACTTGTCATAGCCTCAGGATTGAATGAGCTGTCTGGATCTCCTAATCTGGTTCCAGCTAAGCAATGTCTCCTTACATTTCCAAGCTTAATTCTGGAGAATTTCAGCTGTGAAAGGTTCCTATCACAGTCTTGTGTGTAGCCTGTGCAGTGTTGCACTGGAATACATAACAGATCCATCCCATTTTTAAAAAAGAAAATGAGATATTGCATGTAAATGCAAGTTTGTGCTCTCCTATTTACACGGATCACAGCATCATTTTACTATACATTCAGCTTTCACAGAAGCAGACTTCTTTGCGCTTCTAAGCCTATTATTTTTTGTCACTATTTTGAGCATGAAGACTTTTCCCACTATTGTTTAGTTTCAGTTTCCAAGGCAGGTTTTTACTTTCTTTTTAGACCAGTGTATGATGTAGTAGTTTGTACGTTGAGAAGGGATTCTAACTAGTAATTGTGTCCTTTGCCTGTGGTCTGTGTGTTCTGTACATTAAAACTTTAAATTTTAAATCACCCAATTTTCATAATCTCATTTTTGTTTGCAATTCATTGCCCATTGAAATGTTTCATGCTAAAACTACCATTTTCCTTTATGCCTGCTGGTGTAGAAGTTTCTATCAGTAGGAAAAGAGCAAGCTAAAATACTACAGCTCCAGGAGACAGAGGAGGTGAATGATATAAAATTAACGCATGCATTTTGTGGCACTCGAGTTTCAGCATGCATGAGAATTCTGTGATAATCTGGCTGACTTCATTGCCATGAGATATGACGGTTGCTGTTGTACTCATGAAAGAAGCATATGCTTTTCAATTCTATGACCAATAATAAAAACAGTAATTTCTGGGAAAATGGTAAGCTGAATAAACAGACCATGTATGTCTGCTGCAGAATTTGAAATACAGTTTGACCTCACACAAAGATATCTTTGTAATACTGAAGAGCCATGAGACTTCAGATTAATTTATGCTTCATAAGTGCAGAATACAAAAATTGAATCTCTTCAGGGGCTGAAAGGCCTTTTGAAAAGACAGTCTAAACAATGAATTAGTCATGTGAATAGGTAAAGTCATAAAATATAAAGAAATAAGAAATACTTAGGAAGTAAGCTAATCGCTAAGAAAGAGCTACTCATATCCCTCATGCAGATTCACAAACCTAAGGGAATCACAAAAGATTTCTAAGTTCCTTTGAAAGATTTGCAATTGACTCTATTCAAAATAGAATATAGTTTTTGCAGAATGGAAATTCTAACTTTTTTGTGCTCTCTATAGGCTCTTCTAGACAACAGGCTCACTGACGCTAACAAATGTATTCATTTATTTCTACCAGAAAGAAATGAATTCTAATCCTAATTCTATGGGTAATTGAGGCAGAAAGAGATTTACAGAACTGTCCAAATTTGCACAGGGATCTTACAGTAAAGTCAAAATCTGACTTATGAACCCCATTGCATGACCTTTTCCTTTCATTTTGAAAAGGAAATTTATTTTCTTTTTTTTCTCAAACACACCAAATTCATAAATATTTAGTCTAAAAATAATCTAGTTTTAGCCAGAGCTTGTGAGAATAATGCCAGCTTCTTGCAAGGGAGAAATAATGTTCCACATTTTATTTTATTTAGAATCATAGAATCGTTAGGGTTGGAAAGGACCTCAAGATCATTTAGTTCCAACCCCCCTGCCATAAGCAGGGACACCCCACACTAAACCATGCCACCCAAGGCTTCGTCCAACCTGGCCT